>JXUT01139792.1:0-16571 GCA_000934455.1 Apostichopus parvimensis
ATTAAGTACCCTGTAGAGATGAGGCAGGTTTGTACAAGAAAATTCATCAACAGTTTTCATGTCCATTAAAGGACGACTTTAACTTTGGTGCTGATATGTGGTAGTTTGAACAAGCACAGCATTTGTTTCTATACCAATTTTTGTCTTCAAGTGTTAACCTGAAAAATATTTTAAATATCCGCACTGCTCGGTTTCGCCATGATTTTTAGGTTTAAATCCATTGTTTTATAAATGCTAAAAACCTCTCCATGTTTAAGTAGCTCTTTACCAAACAAAAGAGACAAACACTATATGAATTGGTAAATGCAGGTATGCCATGCTGTACGATAAAGACAAACTCACTAGCCAAACACCCACCGATGAACAAACAAATAAAATAGTAACAAGAAACAAAGAGACACTATCCCTGGCCTATCATAGGTAGTTAGTATTGCCCCAGATGTTAACAGACTAAAACTTTGCTTCATTGAAATGAGGTAAAGCTGATAGAGACATTTGATCCATCCTCTAATATAATGCATTTAAGGTTTAAAAAAATTCAAAAAGACATTCACAATCAGCATTTTTATACCATGTAATTAATTATCAACATATAAATATTTGCAAATTAGAAGATGAGGATTGAAGAAAAATCTGATAATTGGATCTGTCTGTATCTTCTGTGAGGTATCATCTTTGAGTATTGACCATTTCTAGGTTGGATTATCCACCAGTATATTATTTCCCATGAGGTCCAATTGGTTTGGTTACTTCTTTATCATGCACAAGGGAAGAACAAGACACACAAGGAGACTCTTTGAGATATTCTTAGAATTGACAAATTTAGTATTTAGTTTAAAGGTATTGAAGACTCGCCGAAACCGCGTTCGGCCATCTGAAAAAGTTAACTTTCTGTTGCTTGCAAGTGACGTTTTGTTCGTGTCACTACAAAATGGAGACAGTAATGAAACGTGATACCTTGTTATCTTTAGCTGGACCTGAGATGTCCATCGTTGTATCGTTTGTATACTGTGCTGTGGGTATTGACCTCTGCTGTATGTACTGACTGTACACTAGTGTCTAATTACCGACGGAAGCAAGCTGTGCGTGTATTTTCTTGGATCGATGGTGGTGTTTAACACTTCTGTTACACCTCACTCGAAACTAGGTCAGATAACCGGCATCAGACGTTTCTTTTTGCGCGAGTCTTCACACCCTTTAATGATATACTAAATAATTCATGGGGAACATTCAACATTTTTCCGTATCATGGATTTCTTCAGAGGTGTTGAGCGACTCAAGACAGAATGTCGCTCTGATGCTTTAGTTCCAAGAGATGCTGTAACTTTTGACAACCGAAGCCTTTCCCTGCACAAGAAGAGAGAGTGGAAGATTTAAATCTCTTCTTATTATTCAAAGAGTGGATTTAAAGCTGCAGTTTGAGCTGGCTTTACTGCAGTACTGTGGTTTCATACTCGTTTGCAAGGCCCATGTCCCTTGAAGCATTATATGTTCATTTAGTCCAACAAAATTATAGCAAAAAAACAATTCATGTTTATTGATATAATTTTAATCGAATTTAGACCTTGACCAAGTTCACAATAATAACACCAGTAAATGTACCTTGGGTATTGTGAATGTTAAATGTCATAAGCAATTTTATTCAAAATGCATTCACATCCTCAAAAATCTATCTTCTGGAAAAATACCTATATTTGGTGATTTCACTGTGTATGACACAGTTCAGTTTTTCTTAAAAAGGTGAAGTGGGGAGTACATCCTGTCTGGTGTATGCTGGGTAATATATTAATGATTTAGCTATAAATAACTTAATGGTGACTTGAACATTGATGTGACTGAATCAAAATATACAAAGCCACAACTAGCAAAGGAAATCCCACAACAAGGTCAGATTAGAATGCATTACTTGATTCAATTCCACAGGTCTATAGTTCTTATCTGGCTAAAAATTGTCTTTCCTGCATCTATACATTGTGAGAGCTGCTAAAGGCATTGGGCCCAAAAAAAACATATTTTTATATATTAGTGTTTACTAAGATAACCAAAACATTGGATTGAAACCCACTATTACCATTCCAAAACAAAAAATTGTCAATTTGTAAGGCCTTAAACCAAGGTAAGGAGCAAAAAGCAGTATGATGATGTCAGTAAGCATAATGGTTCTTACCTTTCAATACATCTCTAATATCATTGGTAAGCTTTTGCTTCTCAGGATTCATGCTCTCACCTTCCTTACAGAGCCTCTTGTCTGCAAAGAATCATGATATTTGAGTTACAGTGAATGTAAGAAATAAACAAATTCATATCAAATTATTATTTAAAGTTTGATTACATTTTGTAACAGTTCTTGAGCCGGTATAGTTTCAAGGTATACTAGCCCATCAATGGATGTAATGATTGTATCATTTATATTCAATAACCTTGTATTAACTCACATAGTCAAGTATTACTGAGACTGCCATATAATCAACAGGATACAAACTGAACACAAAAACATACCAGTATTGTTACTGTGGGTTGATATAGATGCAATGGGTCCTAAGATAACAATGTCAAAAATAGTTACACAAGGTCACTCTTTCATACCACTGCTTAGCATTAGGAGAAAAGTGTTTCCTATTTCCAAAAGTACTTTTTTCCCCTTTCACTATGTATTGTTCTAAACAATAGTATAACCCATTTGCAAATTTAAGGCACAACCAGTTGAGATCTGCTGGCATGATCAGTTTATAGTTAACTTTTACTGTATAGATGTAAGAAAAGCTTGAATCCTGACCGTAGATTAGGGATAAGGTAGTAAGGCAGGCAGCTTCCTCTGTGGAGATGTCTGTCACAGTCCCTCTATGAATCAATTCAGCTTTACTGCTCTCGTGTAATAAACAGATCTTGGTGATGAAAGATACCGGAATCTGATCAGCAACACTTGCTGAGATCCAATCAGAATTTTTATCTACCAGAAGGGATGGGGACAAAATAAAGACACCATGATGAACCACATACATTGTGCATGACTGCAACACAGTGTAAATGAAAAGTTAAAATCAGTTTGCAATCGGTAGTAACATTTACCTTAATGACCAGTATTTGTATAGTCTTCATAACCTCAATTTAAGGCAGAATTAATACAGCCACTGCTGTTATTATATTTTTATATATTTTTTTATTCATGTTTTTACAGGTCATAATTTTGTTATGTAGTGTTTTATTCCTGGGTATACTAATTCAGGTCATTGAGAGTTTGTCACTCAGACTGTATCAATCACCATAGATACAATGATACTTACAACTGTTTGTCATAGATACAAGTGATCATTCCCTGTTACATTTAGTCATCTTATGTAGATAAACTTGTTTTTAGTATGTTGATCAAGCTCCATGGTAAAGGATGTGTCATATGTGTTAGTACACCAAGACACATTCAGACTGGATAAAACTGATTTATAATTGCCAAAACATTAGCACCCTTGTTTTCCCACATGAGCCTCACACTTGAGGTAATAATGTATTTTTTTAAGTGCCAAGTGAAAAGTATACATCGCTCATTACTAAGCTGTCCTGAATTTACAATAATAATATGCAAATTAAGTCATTGTATCATTATAACATTGTATAAAAAGTGCATCTAAGACCACAAAAGGATTCTGAGCTGTTTTCCTTTAAGTGTAAAGTTTATTTAGTATGCATACCCTATACCATATCAGCTACACATATAAACTAGGCTGATGAATATGTGGCTTCACCCTATAGTACTGTCTGGGGCATTATAAGTGTCTATTAATGCTATGTGCCTACATTTTCTTGGTCAATTGATAATTAAAATGTACTAAATAATTTGTACACAAATGACTGATTAACAATTTATAAGTTGGAAGTACTAATGAATATTGGAGTGTATTGTTATAGTAACCAGCCATTCACAGTAATGTTTTGATGACTACCATCATGTTATTATCAGCACCCTTACATATCCCTTCACCATCAATACAGTAGTGTCAGAAGTAACAGTTTCTTCAGCTTTGTATTTACTGCAATCAATCTTTACAACCTGTGTTGTTGAGCTTTGAGTGAGACTGAGTAGTATGGAGTGGGGAATCACAGCTTGTTCCAAGTCAAAATTAAACAAATGAAGGTGGGAGGACAAAAGCAATCTTAAATCAACAATGGCATTGAATAGACTTAGGCATTAGCAATGGTGGAAATTGTAAAGAATTTGTTGCATCTTCCAGTTCATAACTGAGTAGGAATATAATTAAGCTCTCATTTGATCCTTAATTGTTTATTTTTCCCCTGTCCCACAGGACTGGAATCGCTTTAAAAGTAATTAATAGCTTGTGAACATGACTATCAATGTTCAAGACTGCTCTGTCCCTTTAAAGCAGCTAATTGAGTTGATATTGATACATTTTCAGATGCAAATAGAGACAAAACTCACATTTCTAATGTTTTGAAATTAAAGGGACAACTTGTTGATAGTTGAATCATATTCATAAAGTACTCACTCATTAACCTTCATTTTTATAAACAATATGTAGAAGGATGTTTAAACTTGACTATTAAATTGCAATTTAGTTTTGCATATTACTCGGTATAGGCTTGACCAACTGCCTTCTTATTTTGCGTATTACTCGGTGTAGGTTTGACCAACTGCCTTATTATTTGCATATAACTCCGTATAGGTTTGACCAACTGTCTTCTTATTTGCTTATTACTTTTGACCAACTGCCTTCTCACAATGCAAGATGTTATGGTCATTTCTGTAAATTTTCCAACTAATTTTGTAAAGCAAAAGGATTAAGAATGTAACAAATCATGCCATTGTATTAATACATAAGATTGGATGAAGTGACAACTCAGGGTGCTTTTTATCAAAAGCAATCAAGGAAGGAGAAATTCAGGCAGTTTTAAAAACAATTTAGCAATGAATGAACATAAATAAACAAACAAGTTAATCCATACATGCAGTATATGCATAGGACAAGGAATTAAAGTACATTAATGAACTTCATAGAGAATCCACCTTATATCATATGTATATTAAATGATATGTACTAGTCAACTTAATCAGGCTGGCAGGAACTTAAGCTTATCAGAGCAACAGTAAGAATTTCAGTTACAAATTACAAATATAAGTCAATGGATGATTTCTTTCCCTGAAATTCCCCTTGGTATATTGTCTGATAAGAGCACTGATCAATACATGTGGTATCTCAGTAAAGCATGATATAATTCAGACCTCTCAACCTGCATGTTTTACCTCCACTATTCGCAGTAAAAGTTATCACTGTTTCAAGGCCCCTCAATGAACCTGTGTGATGTTATCTTGAAAAATATTGTGAACTTTTAATTCATGGCAATGGCATTACAAAAATTGTCACCACCTTGCAAAATGATATTATTCTACTAAAACAAGTACTAAAATCAAATGAACATGACTATGATAGTATAAATTTCTCCATCATATCATTTTTTATTCCCATATACAGCTATAGGTAACATCTGCAGTCTGGTCCTTTAGCCGTTTTTAATTCAAACTTATTCCAAGACATGGAAGGCAAGGGTGTTTCATGAAGAAGAGTGCCCTGTGTCACAACAGAAGTATAGAAGGTGACCATCTTGACATGATGGGTAATGCTAGGGTATATTTGTAACCAGCAATACTGATTCACCTTACTGCAGTCGATGGCAGACACTGAGACACTTTCAAAGGAACAACAAATTTAAAAAAGGGGTAATATTTACCTTCTAAAACCTTAACGAAGGTTTGAATGGCATCCTTCAACTTTTCTCGTTTCTGTTGACAAAAGTCTTCTGAGAATTCATAGCTGGTGAAGTGACCATTTCCAGCTTGATGTGTTGTGTTACTTCCTGCCTGTAAGATCGATCATGTACAAATGTCAGACTAGGTTACTCATTTTTTAACTCATTTTTTTTGTTCTCATCCTTCAGTCAAACTGAAGGAACTTTACTGAGGCCAGGAATAGTAATCAATGTGGAATCTTAAACTACACAAATCTGTGTATCAGAATATTGTGTATGAACCCAAAGCTTCCTGGCTATAAAGGAACAAACACAACTCTATCTGACAAGACTTGCACTAATACTGAGTGGGGAGGTGAAGGTGGTATGGACAGCTCTGATTAACAAACTTAATTGTTTCAACAATTCTGCAAGTACAGAATCAAACACTATTCCTTCAATTCACATGAAATAAACACATCCAGCAGTATTTTGAATAGATTAAGAGACCAAAGCCAGGTGGATATTTCAAACTTTTTGTCATTGCAACAAAACTTACAGTGGTATCACAGATTTACTGCATATGATATTATCAAGTACGTACAAATCACAAATTCCACTGCTTATCACATAAACATTATTGATAAGAAACAATGCAACTAAATTTAGAAATGAAAAAAATGTTCTTTGCAGATGAAATTAAAAAATCAAACAGTTTGTTTATGACAACAATTTTTTTTTACAACTTTTAGTCAAATCAATCAGACATTGGGGAAATTTATATGATATTACTTTCTTCTATCTTTGCATGCATTAACATAACTGCATAAAATAAATATACATATTGTGACTTTTAAAGTTCATACCTCCGGTTTTTCTCTTCTGTAGTTCAAATAAAGTTGTAGGATATCTCTCTGCATCAAGCTGAAGGCCGTTCCGAGATCATGTAAGATATCAACCACGCCAGCAGCAGCGGTGTTTCCTGCAGTCCAACCTGCCTCGGTCACTTTGCGCGTCTTGCCTCTCTGAGTTTCATTGCATGAATGAGACCTTTTCCTCTGAGCAGACTCTTGATTTGAAAACGATTGAAAGTGATGGGGGAGCTTCTCTGGTATTTCCTTCTTTGGCCGGTCCAAGTCAGCTGAAAGTATTTGTGTCACGGGCTGCTCTGATTGGTTACTTATCCATGAACCTTTGACCTTGCTTCCATCATTGATTCTATCGCTGCACGAGGAGTTCTCGTGGGGCTTTTCCCGCGGCAACAGTTCAATGTAACTCTTCTGATTGTCCTCGTTTGTTACCTCTCCTTCGTTGTTATTCCTGTCCGTACATTTCCCTTTCGTGGAATCCACTCGATTCTGTCCCTCTGTGGTGTCCCGATATAAATTTGCAAATGCCATTGCAGCAATGGCTCCGGTCTGTACATCAGGTATGTTTAGGGAATTTGGAGTACCACCTGTGTCTTCCCAATGGAGGGGCTCGGCTGACCCTCGCCCGCTATCGTCTGGACTGGCTTGCATTGGAGTCCATGCTAGAGCAGGCTGACAGCCAGGGATATCATTGGTACTTTCATAGTATGGGTTAATGCTATTTCTGTGACCGCCCTCTGTCTTCCAGCGGGGAATTCTGGTATTAGTTTGATTATGCCATTGATCAATAGCAGTACTATGTGGGTCAGACCTGGACCTGAAGGGAGGACTAGGGGTATGGTCATTATATTGGCACTGATAGCTATTAGCATATAAAGAGTCTTCAGGCTCCTGTTTGATAGTAAACGTTGGTCTGTACGGAGACGGCTTGGAAGCATAGAATCCACATTCATCAGACATCTCCGTTTTGATTTGAATTACAGGTGCTATGTGTGGCCACTGTTGAGACGGTAAAGATGATGTCGGGGCCATGGTTGGTATGCTGGGGTCATTATGCCGAAAGTAGACTTGATGTAAGGGATCGCACTCGACTTTAGGGCGTCTTCCAAGCTTAATTCCTGAAAATAGATAACGTGCATATTTTGCTGTTGTGTTACAAAAGCCATGAAATCTATGGCAAAAATTCTAATTCTGATACACATGATGTTTACATACTAATAGTAAAAAATTAATGTGAGTATTCCATAATACTGCCCCCACTCATAGCAGGTATTTCTACCGGCACATTCCACTAGTAATGAAAGACTAATGGAGATATTAAACTTGTATAGCAGTTTACTACTTATAAGAGAAGTGATCACTTTTAAAATGTTTGCAATAAAAAGTTAGTAGACAAACTGACTTCGAATAAGAGTATCTGTCCTGCATGTTTTGTATGCATATCCTCTTCTAATATGCAATAAGTCAGCACTAATTGAGCTGCATTCATTAATACAGATCTCTCGTACCTTCTTTAGACATGCCTAAAGTAAGACACTTCTGAAAACGACAGTAACGACATGAATTCCTTGTTTCCATGGTGATGTCACATCCTCGATCTTTGGCACAGGCATAATTAGCGCCCTCCCTGATGCTTCGTCTGTAAAAGCACTGTAAATTGTTGAGTAAAATAGAAACGAAATAGGTTAGCGGCTTACAAATTTTGGTTAAATGGTCTCAGACGTGACTGATTGTAATGAATTACAGACAAGCAGCATTTAGTTCGGGGAGTATTAATAAATATGAAAATTAATTCTTCCTTTTCATCAAGCGGATATGGCCTTCATCTTTCAACTTGCAGTAGACACAAAGGAAGTATTTTCTTCTGATATATAATCGTGACTCAGACTCTCAATTACTTGGAAATGTTACAACATAAGAAGATGGTGTCGTTGAATTTCCTATTTGACCCTAAGGAAAGTTTGTTTCATAACTGATACAAATTCTTTTTCCAATCCAATCTGGCTGTTAACTTTGCAGCAGTGGCGTAGGAAGGTACTTTTGAGTGGGGGGGCTGAAGACTGATGGCCGGCCTGGGGGAGGGGTCTCAAATTTGGAATTTTTTGCATTTCCAGGTGGCCTCAGATGCAATTTGGTGCAATATAGCACACTTTCAACACCCACTCCATTTTGTAAATAACTTTGCATTTTCACCTGGCCTTAGATGCAATTTGGTGCTCCAAATGAGATTTTTTTCTCATTTGGAAATGAAAAAGGGGTTTCCTGACTTGCGGAGCGGGGGGTGGAATGATACTTCAGCCCCCCATATTTTTCACTGGGGGGCTGGCACCCCCCAGCCCCCCGGTTCCTACGCCCTTGCTTTGCCGTATCAAGTAATAAGTTTCTCATTTCTGGCATTTACCAAAACCCTCCAAGTAGCCAATCACTCAAAGATTTTATGAATCAGTGAGTACTTGAGGATGTCATTATCTTTCAAAACCAGAAACACTGCATTAACACTGCAAATACTGTCATGAAAGCCTCATGATATGGTACTATAGATTTGCTTGAAGTAATTGTGTCATACTGTTAACTCTAAATTACACCCACAGCATTTGTTGAACACATAAATCAATCAACTTGGATCGCATTTATGTACCCATTAGTAGTTAGTTGCCTTCAAAGTTCAACGTGATGTGACCATAGAATCAATATGTGAAAGTTAACCTGTGGAACATAACTAGCGCCACAGTACAGCACACTGGGCTAGAGAGCCACACGTATACAACACGTGCCTGCGTAGCGAACACTTGAGAAAGAAATATCATAGATTTTTACGTCTGATTTGGTCAATAACTGATCGAGCAGCAGCATTCAGGAAGGTTTGCCCACTTTTGCCTAGATGTAACAGTTGGGAATATTGGGGCTTCAATGGGGACAAATACGTGTGAGTAATGTAAGTGCAAATTGCAGACTTGCATGAAGATAGGAAACGTAGACTAAATCCTATAATTGATGCCGGTTGTCACCAAGCCTCAATTAAATATCAACGCCCAGATTGATCCTTGTGGTGACAAGATTTCTAATCTGCTATGTTATCCAGAGAGGACTGAACTTGTCTAATGGAATGATTCTTTCTACTACATTCTTTCTCATGATATCTTTTGCTTCATTATAAAATAAACCAGAAAGGTATGTGAAGAACATTGCATGCAAGGCATCACTTTTAATTCAAGTCTACAACTTAATCTTCAACTCAAGGACTCATTCCAAATGAAGCAATGTGAATTAAGATCTTAAATATAAATCATTTGGAACTTGCAAAACATTCACAGCGATGTTGAGAAGTGAGAGTCCATGATGTTGAAAATATCAGCTGATAGTTTAAACAGTTATTTGCTTTGATTTTCATACAATTATTAATTATTAATAGTACATAGCATAACACAGTTTATGAACGTAATTATGATCAGTTTTCAAATTGTCATGGAGATGTCAAAGTATTGAGTATTTCAATCTGACTTGATCATCTTTATGTGTCTGCTTGGCAAAACTACAAATCCAATGAAATCATTAATCGCTACTTACATTCAGTTGGTACGTAAAGATATCAAAGAGGGTGTCATATATGATTGATTATCAGATGGATTCAATTCCTGGAATTGATGATCCAAAGAACTTCTTTGCATATAATTTGGCACAAGGGCGTAGGAACCGGGGGGGCTGGGGGGGCACCAGCCCCCAGTGAAAAATATGGGGGGGCAGAAGTATCATTCTGCCCCCCCCCCCCCCCGCTTCACAAGTCAGAAAACCCCTTTTGCATTTCCAAATGAGAAAAAAATCTCATTTGGAGCACAAAATTGCATCTAAGGCCAGGTGAAAATGCAAAATTATTTACAAAATGGAGTGGGTGTTTGAAGTGTGCTATATTGCACCAAATTGCATCTGAGGCCACCTGGAAATGCGAATAAATTCCAAAGGGGAGCCTTAGACCCCTCCCCCAGGCCGGCCATCAGTCTTCAGCCCCCCCCCCCCCCTCAAAAGTACCTTCCTACGCCACTGATTTGGCAGCAAATTTGACATGAAAGTTTTTGCTGCCAAATGTAATCTCAGGTTTAAAAGCTTAAGCTCATATAATTCTTACCTTGCATCCTTCACAGGTAAAAACTCCAAAGTGCAATCCACTTGATAAAGCACCACAGACCTGACAGAGGATCTTACGCCCATGAGAGTTAGCCAGTGGTTTGGCTACATCCATGGTATCTAAAAAAATGAGAAAAGTTACGTCAGTGTCGGTATTTCATCAAATGTTCAATTTCAATAGCTCATGAAAAACGTAAGTATACGAGAAGGTAAGAATATTGGAAGGGCCGGTCAATTGGCTTTCAAACCTGCTTTCAAACCTGCAAGGCTTTCAAACCTGCAAGCCAGAGAGGAGTTTTCCAGTGTACCTCAAAATCAGAATTTAATCTCTTAGCATAGCATAACCCAACAAAAACTTACTTTCTTACTCCAGAAAAAACTGTTACCAAACTGCATTTCTACTACAAAAAACCTGTGCAGGTAAATACATCAGGCTTTCTAACTTTTACATACTTTCTTACTTGTATTTTTCAGTGTAACCGAAACAAAGAAACCAACCATTGAATCATTGGTATCTCACAGCTAGGATTGTAAATTGATGTCATAATGACTCAAAAACAAATCAACTAGTATTACAATAAACATACGGTTGAGAGGACGCTATTTCACTCAACAGAAGAATGTCATATCGTCTCTCTGCAGTGTCCCCTTTGGCACTGAATAATTAGGACTGCATCTAACATTTACGATAAAACACCTAGTATGCCTATGAACAAACAAAGACGTTTAACTAAAATATATCAATTAAAAAAAATAAAATATGTATGCATCATTAAGACATATAGAGTGTTGGAAAATTTATGTATAATATTTCATACATATTCTGATCTGTAAATTCAAAAGTATAAAGAAAAGGGCAGTAAATACCACAAATGGTCATTTTTTTGTCATAAGAACACCAACCAATATCTAAACCGATGTTTTCATACACTACATATTTTGATTTAACACACAAAAGCTTTCTATGGGATGAGTTGAAAAAAAAAGGGTAAATAATCTGTGCAAAAGTATAATATAACACGATGAAGTGGAGAATGTCAAAATTAGAACGAACACTAATGCCATTTATTTTGATGCAAAATTATTTTCTGTTAAGTTGTTTATGAATTAAAGTCATGCAGTGCAGCATTGTGTCAAACATCATCACTGATGTAAGCAATGCATCACATTGTAACTGCATATACACTGAGGAGAGGGAATATTTGTAGAAAGTAAACATAGACCTTGAGAAGTTGGTAGTCTGTAAATTATTAAAACGAACACACTGTCAACATTGAGTTTATCTTTGTAGTCTGAAGTTACACGCAGTATCAAGATGCATATATGTGAGTTGTTTCTTCCACTACTCTCAAAGTCCACCAATGTTTGGTTACAAGCATCATGATAAGATGCTCCTCCATAAACAATTAGGTTTTTCTTTGTCTTGTTAAATTTCCTTGAAGAATATCAAGGGCATTGCTGCTCCCTAGTACCCAAGGAGGCACCTTAGAAGAGCACTGATTTACCCACCAATTACAAAGAACAGTAAGAAAGAATGTCTGAATTCTGTAATCTTTTCATATGCAAATTGTGACTATTTATAAAACATTGTGTCATCACCAGAAAGAGGCAGATGTGGAACTTTTACTACACAACTGCCTTGACTGACTTTGAGGTATCAATGTCATTGCTACTTGTCATAGGACAGTGAAGACATAGTACTGTTTATCAAGTTTTACAATACTTGATCAGCTACTACAAAACTCACAGTTATGGGGGCGTAGGGTAAATATTGGTGATCAGAAGACCCAAGAAATTAGGCCCAAACTGCTTCTTTGGCTTAAAGATGTGCACACTGGATCTCACTGTTTTCTGATAATCTAACACCTACAGATACATTTTCAGGAAGTGGATCAAAAATGATTGAAACATGCAGGGGAAAAGCAGCCAAAGGTGTATGGCAAGCCATGTGGGACAAACACCGCATAATATATCCGCGTATTAATTCGAATATATACGCGTATTAATTCGAATATACATGTGTTGTAGCCTACATGTGTAAAGTTTCGCTTATTGAAGCGATCTCGCGAGCCTGCCAAAACATTTATCATTGGTATATGTACACAGCAAAAGCGGAAATGTTTTTTCGTGTATATTCTAATTAATCCTAAATATATTGGATTTAATCCGGATATGTATTTTATTTAATACGTGTATATATATTCGAATTAATACGTGTATATTTTCGAATTAATACGTGTATATTTTCGAATTAATACGCGGATATATTTAAGCCATATGATTGGCTAATAATATATACACGTATATATTCCAATTAATACGCGTATAAATTCCAATTAATACGCGGATATATTATGCAGTGTTTGTCCCACATGGCTTGCCATAAAGGTGTGGCCCACAAGAAATCTATAATAGTGATTGTATTTAATAAACGTATAGTAAAATGTGTCACACAGTCTCTACCTAACCCTCCACTGAGAAATAGTAAAGAAGAAATAATGGGCCAGAAATAATGGGAATGTTTCAGAGAAACATTTTTAACATCTAAATGG
The DNA here is from genome assembly GCA_000934455.1 of Apostichopus parvimensis. Classification (NCBI taxonomy): domain Eukaryota; kingdom Metazoa; phylum Echinodermata; class Holothuroidea; order Aspidochirotida; family Stichopodidae; genus Apostichopus; species Apostichopus parvimensis. Next base: position 13,280 of record JXUT01139792.1, read on the forward strand.
ACTCAAAGCGGGATGGACAAAGACTTTATGAATTACCTTGGAGTCTGTCTCTACCAACACTTAAGAAGAAAGATCAGAGTTTTACAGAGAATAAATCAATTTAAAGTAACAGTTGAAATGCTGTGTTGACTGGCACAAGAAAGTGTTGTTTAGTATCTGCATTAGTTATGGTGTAGCAAACCACACTCTGATATCATGCCTAACTTTGGGTAGGTACCAATGTTTAAAACTTTAGGGGATTTTCTGTGAATGTAGCTAGCAACAGCAGAGTGACATGAATATGGGAAATAAGTTGAATATTTCTTCTACATACCACATTTTCATGAGGCCATAATTCTATCTTGTATGATATTTCAAAAATAAATCAAGATGATACAAGCAAAGAATTTGAAATACATGTGCCTCCTAAATCATACAACAGGTCCTACTGTGAAATATTTCTTGCATAAACAAAGGGGTGTATCACAGTTGGAAAAAAGTAAATGAAGAGTTCAAATATTGAGAAGGTTTTTCCAAAAAAAACTCGTTGAATATTGGTCTTCCCTGTAAATGTCATATTGTCCGTCACAAGAAAGACCCTTTCAGGTGAATACAGGAGAGCAAGAGATGGTGCTGTATTAGAGATATTAAGTATGAATAAAATATGAATGGAATATTTGCCAAAGACATACAGGTATGCTGATTAAGAAACGAGGTATGTGTGAACTGATTATTGCATGGTGTCTCACCAAAACTCATCTAGGAGACGACACGATAAGCTTCTAAACTCCACAATTAAACTTCTAAACTGTAGAAAAGAAAGAGTATATCAATTTCTGAATGCAGTATACCTTATAAAATTGTCAATTTTTCTTTGAAACAAAGTGTCAACTTTTACTTGTGTTGCCCAAATGTTGCAACTATGAAACAGAAAAGATAGTTTCACCTTCACCTATGCACACAAATACAAAATACATATTAAATGTACTACAAGGGGACAATACTACAGTAGGGGTTGTAACCTAACACATGTTTATCTAGTTATTAAGTACACTGATAAGCACCTCTAGCAATTACTAGCCCAGAGAATCATAAACAATTAATTACTGTTGGAAGAAAGAACCAGTGACTGCTATAATCTAATTAAGATGATACAGATAACAATTAAGTCCAATAAAGTCATCTGATTCTTATGTTAAATACAGTTCGGGATGCTGTCCCCACATCTGTTCAAACTAAACATCCGACATAAGTTGCTGTGAAAGCATCCATGTGTCAGTTCTAACAAGCCAACAGGTTGGGCTAATGAGACTTTCATCCAACCCCAATCAAAGCAGTTAAAATGACTTTGACATTACACAGGTCTATTAATGGTTTTTATTTGCTTCTTTGAATTAACAACCAGGAAAATTTATATTTGAGATACTGAAATGTTGAGATAAATCAATATCTGCATGTCTTTGTGGCTAGATATTGAGATGCAACATATAAATATGAATATAATCATATTATGATATTCATGTACAAGATCTGAATAGCTGATATTAATGTTAAAATATTCATATACAAAATCTTTGTATGTAAATATCTGAGTACATGAAGAAATTAAAATTACCAGATATACCGTAAGTTCTTAATATCTAGACTGAACATTAAGAATTCTTGAAATATTGAGATACAAAATCTAGATACTTCAATATTCTTATCATTATGATACTGACAAATTGAGGTAATATTTTCTTAATATTTTAGTATTGTTATCATTAACATATCTCATATCGAGGTAATTTGTAATATTCTAACCATAAAGATATTGACATATTAAGATACAAAATTGTAACAATATGATAGCTATAAAATGCAAGATCTTAACAACTAAATATAGAACCATTAAAATAAATTCACATATTCAGAAATATGATCTTAATATTTGATTTCAATATGAAGATTTCCAAATTCCGATATCCAAATAGAAAATCTCAGTCTTTAAATGTCTTACACTAAAATAAACAGATGCAAGATCTTTGTTAAATCTGTAAATATCTAAGTTTTAAGAAATGAAATTACCTAGATATATGCTGTTAATATTTTTATATCTGACCATTAAGATCTTGAAATGTTGAGATAAAAGATCTTAATATTTCAGTATTGTCATCATTACCATATTTACATATCAAGGTAAAAATTTGTTATATCTAAATATCTAACCATTAAGATATTGACATAAAAAGATACAAGATTTTAATATTTGATTATCTGAAGTTTAACAAATTATGATATCCAAGTACAAGATCTAATTTTGAAATGTCTCAACAATAAAAAATTCTCATACAAGATCTTTGTATGTAATTAGCTAACCTTTATAATGATATTGACATATCAAGATACAAGAGTTAAATAAGTTATGATAGCTAAATACAAGATCTCAATTATCTACTATCTAACCATACAGATATTGAGTTATCATACAAGTTCTTTATATGTTTATAAACTGAGCAATATTTATTTTGTTATCTCAAAGTTACATTAATAGCTCAGTGTATTTACAATCCAAAATCTAAAACTTAACTGAATTGTTTTATCATGATTGAAGATGTCTATTTGATTGTCACAAGAAAGGAATTTAAAAAAAATTAATGTAGCAAAGAATAAATACATATACGTAAAGATATCTATAAACATAAATATATATAACATATATAACATATATATATAACATATATATATATTGATATATATATTTTCATATATATATACATTCATATATATATACATTTGTATAATGGAAGTCATTCCTATACCTAACAATTTATTCTGAAGTTGCTCAAAGTTAGTAAATTAAGCAAAACTGTGATTGCCATCGTTGTCTACATTTGCATGGATAATTTCTATTTCTTTTCTGGTGGCTATTCATCTATTTGACAGTAACCAATGCAGCAAATGGGCAAGTTACAAAATTGCATGAATTTTATGAAATAGAAAGTGACTATGATCTATTGCAAGACAATGGTAATTATACTGTATGGAATACAACATATACTTTGTCACCTTGCCCATGTGACCCTGTTCTGCCAACCTAACACATAATCAATTTAATTTATATATACAATCATGCAAATAATTTCTAGCATAATTCATACAGCTGCCTTGGAGTATATTCCAACCGAATTTACTTTTTTTGTTTGAATTTCACTATGATATGTATCCATCGAATAGCATATCCTTAACTACTATAACTCATCTATTAAATTTGGTTAAATGAAGAAGTATTCAATAGATTTATCTTCTTGTATGTCATTTCATAAAAGGAAGC
>KN895535.1:4463-22390 GCA_000934455.1 Apostichopus parvimensis
CATAATTGAACATTTATATCGGAAATTGAAGCGCACTTCTCAATCTCTAGTACCAACACCTCTCCCACCCGGCGTTTTCCACCACCACCATGGCAAACGCACTACTCTTGTAGGCCTAAGTGTAAGTATTCAAGACACACACGGTTTTTCGGAGATTGTTTGTGGATTGCGTGTGATAAAGTGCAAATAGCTTGTGAAGGGCTGGAAATGCGTGTGTCACACGCCAAATGCGTGTGAGTTGGAATGTCTGAGTCTGAGATAACATGTTACTCACTTGTAGTATAGCCGCAGAGAAAACAATGATATCCCGAATGCAATGCACACGATTACACTGCCGATGAATGAAGCGACCCATACATTCGGTATCCCAAAAGAATTGTGATTTGAAAGCCAAGGACCTGCACAGGAAACGACGAATGTTTTAATCAAACTTTACAAGAAATTTAAACTGAACTGTTAAATACCGATTCTGATATGCAGAAAAGACTCCTTCTGGTTAGGCTACGTCTACTATGAGAAGTGATATATACCTTGATGAAGAGTTGTAATTTATTTTGAAAATCGCTCGGGGTATCATTAAAATATTGATCATGTGGATGTAATGCAGCAATCTGCATAGCAACTGTGGTTTGTGTTGTATTTTCGTGCGCCAAGAGACATTGCACATCCTGCAGTAGCTAACCCTTCCAATCATAGATCTGTGCGCCACTTGATATACTACTTTTCCACGTCTGCCAGATGTTCATGAGTTTGACCAATGGAATGAGCCGAAATCGGATAAAATGGTTGAAAGTGGTATGCAAAGATATATGCAATATACCACGTGACTACTCACATTCGGGACATACCTCCTTTCAAATTCCATAACTCTCTGTATTCGCCACAATTGATGTTTATATGTTGTGGCAAAAAAAAATAAACGAAATAAACAAAAACGTCTTAAACGAGTACCGGTTGTTTACAGAACATAATCGTTCGGAGTGACGGGCAGGTGTAAAGCCCGCCACACTCTGCCCGACTGGTCACTATGCGACTCAAGTCGACCCGGACACGAGTCGTGACCAATTTCTCGATCGCCGTAAAAACCCGTGGTCTTACTATACTGAGCCGCCTGGATACTTGACGACTGGCGGAGAGGCACAACGGCCGTTGCTCGTTTAGGTCACAATGTATATATACGATGTTTCCCGTGATTGGATTAAGACTGGGCAGTTTTAGTCGTAAACTTTACACACTGCCGACTGCCTGTTGTGAAAGCGCTTCATGTTCGGATTTTCCGACTAAAGCCGACGCGACTTGAAGCTGTCTCAAGCACACGCAGGCTTTCCGCGATTTTCCACGTAACGACGGTGGGTTGGGTCGGGTCGCGTTGAGTCGGGCAGTGTGCGGCGGGTAAGGACTATGGTCTTCACTAGCATCGGAAATAACATAACGACGGTGGGGTTGAGTCGGGTCGCGTTCAGTCGGGCAGTGTGCTGCGGGTTTATAGCTCAATCACACACACACACACACATACCCAAAGCTTATATGGTTAAAATAAATTGGTAAGTCTGTTTGCTAATTCCCGAAAAAAATACCAAACTTATATGCCCTAATGCCGAGAATCACTCAAAATTATCAATTGTATTAATATAAGACATTCACTGTTTTCACAAATGAACGTTACTATAGTTCTAATTAACGATTTCATTGATTCCGAAGTTTCTTCGCCAAAACATTATTTTTTCATATAAGCCTATAATAGTGCCCTCAAATTAATCACAACTTTCAAAATGTTTGAAGCGCTCGTCACGTTTTGAAACAACGCGAGGTCAGTCAAATTAATGAACAGCACCGTTGAGGTCAATTTAATAACAAAAAAAACTGAAGTTTGCCAAATCTACCAAGGAAAAGCTACAAGGAGGACGATTTTATCAATTTAGAGCGTTTCATATTGTTTCCCAACTGATTCACTAAAGTCTTACCTCCCTGTTGAAGTAGTTGTTCTTGTATAGATGAACCAACGTGTAGTTTTACAATGTTAACACTGACGATTCCCTGTTGGATTGGAACCTTTCCTTGGCAGACGTACACACCGCTGTCTGTTATCCTCAGATCTAATAACCGCAGTCCGCCATTGGGTATTAATTCGATGAACTCTGACGGTGTGATATGATCGTTACCTTTCGTCCATCTAATAGTGAAATAATAGATAAAGAGAAGGGTTAGAGAATTCATAGTGGTAATAATCGTATATATTATGTTCGGACGGGTTGTCGCAGTAAAACTAGTCCGCTGTCCAACCGTATGATAGAGATAATGGTGTGTAAAGTGAGGGCGCTTTACGCCGAAAGAACAACTTCAACTGTTGCCTGCGTGGGAGGTGCTTACAATGAAGTAAAATTGTATGCTGATATACGGTAAATTCGTGCTGGTGAGGGCATAATTATTCTGTGAAAGGATAGCGGTAATGACCATATCGCTGACTTTGGTCAGTGTTCTATCCTTCAGCTGTATGATGTCATTGATAGTTTGACCAAATTCTGCTATCAATTGTAAATGTCGGGAGTCACTGCTGGAAGCAAGGAAACATTTCCCTAACTTCGCGTATGTGTTTGAAGTTTACTCTTTAATTGTTCTAATACAAAATTTATGTTTCTTAGTTTCACGCGAAGTTACCGTAAACCACCATACAATTCATTTCAATGAAACTAGTGAATGATGTGAAATAATACGAATTATAACAGAAATTTAGTTATGGCGACATAACTGGCTGTTCTATCTGCCCATAGTGTCTTTTGTTTGTAACAAAAGTAAGTTTCCCTCAAACACTCAAGATTTAATAATAAGCGAGTAGATATCACGGTGTCAGCTATATATATATATATATATATATATATATATATATATATATCGACAACTACGTATTCTAATTTATAGTTTGCGGTCTTCACAAGTGTGTACGCTATCATTGAACGGAACTGCCGGTTAAAACGATGGATTAGAGTGCTGAAGATCCTTCCTTCTGCATGTTAATTGGTCAAGCCGCATCCCGACGTACGGTATGTCTCTAGGCCTATGTCCTTACGGTTACTTACCTTGTCGATATGTGTGGGTATATCTTCACGAGGATTTCTGCACGGCAACTTAAATCCACAGATTCACCTGGTTTTAACCAAACCTCTTCACTTAATTCTATATGGTCGAAAATGTGGAAGAGATAACCATGAAAGTACCGTAACCCCAAAATAGTCAATTTAAAACATATTTCATTTCTTTGTTTGATTGGCTATATCCATGGTTTCTTGAAAAGCTTTATCATAAAAATAAGAGCAATATACTAATGATAGTGTTCTGCATAATATATTTTTTTTATAGGTCTAATAATGTACTGTATAATATTCACGATAATATGATGTTCTCTGTAATAAAATTATTGTATTCTGCACGACTATATCTTATTGATTGGCCATTGAGTTGTAACAAAAACATGTATCGTTGAAGAATGACTATATAGGAGGCAGGATTTTAGTTTTGATATTACATATAGTCCAGTGCTATACCGTAGTAAATGTTCTATATAGCTATTACGGTTTTCGATAGATGCGGCCTTAAAGCTTTTTAAATATCTGAAGGAATAAAAGTTATGCTTCATAAATGTCATATTACGTCAACAACGTAGATTTCTTAACATTACCTGAAGCGATGCCGTTACCATAAAGCACACATAAGACGAGATATGTGCAGAGAATAACCGTTGTCCCCAGCATCGCAGCAAAATAACGTTAAGTCGCTCAGTCATATATGCTACATAATAACTGGTTCTTTATTCGGTATGATTCCCATGGTTCGATGAAAGTTAGACTAGGAGCAAATGCAAGTTTCCAATAACGTAAAAATCACTGCAGCAGACATCTGTGCCTTAATAAACTTTTCATCAGTAATAAAAATACTTTCTTACTGTACGGAAAACTGTCATTGACGTGGCTGTTATAGCCTGATCCAAGGATCCCCTTCCACAAACGCTGCGCCGCGCATTCTTCCGTTTACTGTAACATTTGAAAAGAGCGTATAACGTAACGAGGAGAGCGCGTCTAATGGATTTTTATCATACCGCGCACGTCGTATCAATGTGTATAAGGTGCGCTCAGAGAAATGTAAAATATGTTTGTGTACTCGGCTTCAAGCGCATTCAAGCATGCGCAGAATGACTTTCATTTTGCACAAACCGTGGACTACGTTGAAATAATGGGATGTGCGTGAGACAGTGTGCACGTTTATATAAGTAATATGAAGGAATATATTGAATAAAATGATTGCAGAATATGTTGTAACTTGCGATGCTATGAAAAAGGCTACATATAGCCTAAATAAAACAGAGTCAATAACTGCAAACTCACACATCAGGTGAAAAACAAAATAGAAATTAAAATCGAAAACAGGCTGCCATAATATATTCACTTGCCCCTGCAACAAGTATACATTTTATGCATATGATGCAATAAACAATATTGTTGCACAGCACTGCATACATTAATGGAAAGTCCCCAAAACGTGCATAGCCTAAGAATACTGCACCCAAACCCCTATAAAGCAAAGTCATAATATATATAAATTTATATAGATCTCTTTCGAGATCCGGCTTTAGGAATCACAAATGATTTCGAGTTGGTTAGCATCATGTTTGATCTCTAAAGTAAGGCAAATATGTCACCACAAACAGAACTATATATTATTGTTCGATACAGGTGTGCCTACAGTGGAATAACGACCTTCCTTACCGGTTTCGAACCTCTGGACATACAATCAGCGTCCATGGCCTAGTGGTTAGGGTGTCCGCGTACAGAGCGGGGAAGCCCGGGTTCGATTACCGGTGGAGGCTGGAAATTTTGCACTGTTCTGGATTTTCCAACTCACTACGATTTCAATTGTTCACATCCTGCTGCAAGAGTGCACAATACATATAGAGAGTAGAGCAAATATATACCGGTAGTATACCTATATGGTAACTTACATAATTTGTTACTCGAGTTTCACGCCTGTATACGGCGATCATCAGACAACCTTAATCTGATGATGGATCTGTACTGTTGAATCTGATGGAGAAAGTAGTGTGTAAAGTGAGGGCGCTTTACGCCGAAGGAACAACTGCAACTATTGCATTCATGGGAGGTGCTTATATAAAGTAAAATTGTATGCTGGTAAACGGTTAATTCGTGATAGTAAGGACATTAATGCTCTGTGAAAGGATAGCGGTAATGACTATATCGCTGACTTTGCTCAGTGGTTGAGTTCTGATATCAATTTTAATATTGATATTAAATATTTAATATTGATATCAAATAAATATCATCCCTGGCGGATGTGCAATGAGTTCCTAGAATACCCCCCCCCCCCCCCAGCCCCCCCCCCCACTAAAACAAAAGAGAGAAAGAAAGAATATTAGCTAGATCATTTCCAAATGGTTTGTACGGTATCTCTTGAAACCACCCTGCAGTGTAAGTAATGAACATTATCTCAAAAAGTCGTTCAAACAGGGAAGCCAGACGTTTTTATTAGTGACAATGGTCTGTCCGACATAAATTAAACACCTCCCTTACCCCACCCACCCCCCCCCCAAATAGCTGAAACAAAAAGCTTCATATCACTTAAACTCTGTGTAGTTTTTGCTACGCAAAAAGCTTGTGTGATGACGTCCTCGCCAATATCTTAAAGGGGTATAGTGTTAAGATTACAGACAACACTTACTTTAGAATTTCATTTTTATCGTTTTGTTCACAGGTTAAACGGCAATATGTTTGTTGTGCCAGGAAAGTTTGACCTGGCATCGGTTTATTTCTGAATCTCAGCAATCTCAGCTTACCGGTGTATGTTGAATATGCGGGAAATAATGAAATTTCTTTCAAAGAGTAGCAAGAAAGGTTTTCATTGAAGTTGCTTCTTAATTTGAATTAAAAAAAATACTCCCTTTAAGTTGTCATGTCTCTCACATGTCAATAAATGGCTACCTACATAACATGCAAGCTTTGTTTCCAACCATGTAGACTTCAAAGTAGAGGGCGTCCTCCATTCACGGCTGTGACGGCTTTGGAGCCTCCGAAAAAAAATCCTGAAACCCTCCCCAACAATGAAGAACCAAATCACCAAAAGAGCACAGCTTAAAAGCTTAACCTTTTAGGCCGACGTGCACCACTCTAATTCTTGTATGGGACCTATATTAGACGCGTTGACGTTGTAAACAAGGAAGGTCAATGGTAAATTTCAAATCGTTGGATATTAGAATACTTAATAAATGTTAAACTATGTAGCCTCGTCGCTATATACACAACAACAATGTGGTGGTTCACAGAGATTGCCACAGTGTTTTGTTGGTTTTGCTTTTTGCACCTATCTCGATAAATCTTCTCAGATGAGAAGTCTTGCGAGGAACCAAACTTACGATAGAATCAGATCAGATCCATTAAGCCATGTTTTCTGTTATTCCGACAGCTATTTTCTCAAAATAGTACAAGGAATGAATAACGTTGCCCTTGCTATTCAAAGAAATTCTACGCCTTTGATGAAAAATCTCTCCACATGAGGCAAAGCAAAGCAATACTCCCAACCGATATGAAAGCTAAATATGACCAAAACGTTCGCAGGGACCAGTCCATCATATAAGCACTTCTTCTTCTTGGAAATGGAAATAATCGATGCGTTGTGGTCAAGTAGACTTGTGATCTAAGGATTGCAGGTGCGAGTCTTAGCCAAATCATTGCGTTGTGTCCATGGGCAAGGCACTTTATCTCCATTGCCTCTCTTCACCCAGGTGTATAAACTGGGACCTCTGAGATAAAACTGTCAGCTGTGCGCTGTTTAGCAGTTGCCATGTGGCGGGATTGTCTCTATGTTTGACAGGTTATCGTTGACCAGGGTAATATTCTGATGCGCCTTGAGCACCGTTATCGGTGGATATATAGGAGCATTATAAATCCCCAATATTATTATTATTATTAATATTACAAAAAAATTCAGAGCATTGATTAGACTTATATAACTGTAAAACAAGGAGTGACACCAGATGAGGGGGTATGCCATCCACGAGAGGGGTGTGTTATGTTTTGTAAGTGTTGTAGATTTCACATCCTTTAACATTTTGCATTGCTAAATTTTGATATATTTTCCCTCCATTTCCTTTTGTTTTTGTTACCATTTGTTTATACTTGTCTTAATTTTTTCTAACACATGTATTGTAGTGATGGAATACCATATCTACCATCTGATCATAAATACGGCACCGAGAAGAAAAAAAAACTAAAGTAAATATTAAATCAGTTGTTTGGTCCGTAATATTTAGGATTCTTATTAAACCTTTATGATACATTGCTTGAGTCGAATATTCAACTATAATGTGATTGTTTTATTATCCATTTACCTAACCTCGTTTTATAAAATCACTCTGAATTGTGGCCTAGTACAATACATGGTTTAGGATATAACCACTCCAGAAATATGCTGTTAGCTACAATTATTACTTTTTTGGCTTTAAATAATTATTATGTTAGCCATTCATATAATTATAGAAATTAGAAGTGTAACTGTATCATATTTAGCCTGCACTGACTAGGTTTTGGCACTTTTAGCTGACAAAAATCTACATTTTCCCAACAAAAAGTCTCGACTTTCCCATATTTCGTGCTCCTAGCTCAAATCTTGGATACTGACAAAGTGCTATGAACAAACTGGGACGGGTTTAAGATTGTTAACAAGGAAAGGCATTGCTCTGATGTCGTTGAAGCCGACACTCTTTAATTGGAGAGTCTGGAGCCCTCACCCAGCAACAAAGCTTTAGACGTCAAATGATCCGCATTCTGAGTTATATTTAAGGTATACATTAGGTCTGCACACATGGTTCTGCCTTGAATTGTGTGTTGCTTTCTAAAGTGTATACGGAGAAGAGGTGGGGGGTGGGTGTGGTGGGGTTACCACAACAACCAGAGGCGGATCCAGAATTCTAAAAGGAGGGAGTGTGGCCTCGAGAATGATAAAGCCAGCTCACTTGTTGGGGGTTGGAGTTACCTACACCATTTACAAAAATAGACACAAAATGGTGCATTCTGAGGTATATTTAGGCTATACATTAGGTTGTCCTACAAATTACTTATTTTTTTGTTGTGTGAGGATGAAGTGGGGGTGGGGGAGGGTAGATTTACACCACCCACACACCCTGGATCCACGCCTGAACGCATGAACAATCAACACTTGCATGCTTACCCTCGTAATTCGAAATTTCGATAAATACCAATGTTAAAGATGAACATTTTTGAGATAAAATTTTACAGTCGATATGTCGAGATCAAATGTCAAAATTTCAAGACAAAATGTTGAAAATTCGATATAAAACTCCAGAATTTCTTTGTAAAACTTGAAAGTTTATGTAAAACATCGAATTTTCGACATATATACAACGCTGCCCTCTCGAAATATATAACGACGGTCGGAATTATATGATAAAACATCACAGTTTAGAAGTGAAAACATGTCAAAACTTCGAGATAAAACATAGAAGTTTTACATTAAGCATCGACATTTTGGGATAAATCGAACATTTTGAGATTACATATCGACATTCGTTCCAGATGAAACTTCAAAGGTTTTCCAAGTGAAACTTCAAAATTCGAGACTGCCTATACGTAGCCCAGTGGTTGTAGCACAATGATAGCATATGCAAACATGAGATTCTTCTGCTGAACGGCCATCAACGCAGGTTTTTACCCCTCGCATTTTGACATTTCAGGCTAAGCAACTCACCTGTATATAATTGTCTACACGAACACGTGTTTATATAGAAACCAGAATAAGTTGGCCATGTTTCATTTCTTGAATATACACTGTTTGCAACACCGTACGGCCAGCGGGGTCGAGTGCCAGTGACGAAAATCTGTCGCGTAAGTGAATGCTCCTCCCCCCCCCCACCCCCTTGCATATAAACTACCGGTGATGATTTGAAGACGATCTGAGAGCGGATAAATGGTCCATATCTTTTTATACATAAGATTGACCATCTTTGGTAAATTTGTATATTATTTTCGCAATTGTGGATCCTTGTATTATTTAGCCTACTTACGGTACTCGTAAAGTACTGGTATACTTAATCCTTCCCGAGAGACCATCAGTTTACCCAACAGCCTAATTGAAACATGTTGCCCAGAGCCCCAGACCGAAATAACTTGTGAGGATTGCTATACCCCCAGTGCCCACCCACCCCTACATACGGTGACATCCCTGATAGACGTGATGAAAATTTAGAAGTTCCCGGGAGACCGGCATTCTTCCAGACAGCCTGGATGGATCATCGCAATGTGGATGGATATTTTGGAAGCTTCGGACAATTGTTTCCTAAAAAACAAAGAAAAACAAAGAAAAAGTGTCATGATCTTCCTGCCACTGAACCGCAAAATGTTCTGACAACCGTCGCTTCGGCCGGAAGGAAAAATATATTCTGGGAGTGCTATCCCCCACTACCCTGATCGCCCTAATGAGAATTTAGAAACCACCGTTAAATTTTTCCCCCGAAAACTTCATAATTTTCTTAATAAACCACTTTGGCCCGAGGGAACATAATTCCCCCTCCCCATACATAGTGGTGCCCCTGACTTCATGCAAGAAGCCTATCCCCGGGAATCCCACGGAGCTATTAGTTTCTCTTTCTCGACATGTGGTTTGGGTTTGACAATCGCTCCGGGAAATTAAGAAATATCTCAAACTGTCTCGACATGAGCTACCGTATGTCCCAAATAAATACCAGAGTAATTCCTTATGTCATGATGGTTTACGAGGGAACAATACTCCTTTCGGGGGCTTCCGCCCGTGGACCTTACGAGCATTGTCCCCTTGCACTACCAGCCAGTAAAAGTGAACCCTTATCCCATCACACACTCTCCGTCACGTCTGAGAACCTTATTATATCGCTCGGTTCAAATTCCCTTTCTGAAATGCGGTGCAGGGAGGCAACGTTTCCACATAGTCATTGAGAACATTTGTGTGCAAGCCAACATCAGTGCTCCGTTTAAACCCACCCATGTAAACCTATATGTTCCCAGTAAATGTCGTTCACTACCACGACAGTCCCACATTTCGTGGAATAATCTTTTGAACCACGTCCCAATATCAAATTTGCCTAAATGAATCCCTCGCCATCCCTGTAGGAATTTCAAAATGAAAATGACCATTATCAGATTATCAGTAGTCGTAATGCTTCTATCGATATGTACGGTATTCATATGTTGATTTTAGCACGCATACCTACAAACCACAGCTACTGACAGTTGTAGTCGGTATTGCATGATTGTGCTACCGTCTGAAGAATGTGACTTACGAAGCTTCGTCATGTCCAAAAAGCGAATAAACACTTTGAATCATCAATGATATGTAACCCCATTTGCAATTACAACTCAACCTGACTTAGTTTTATATTATCTTTATAAATGTAGTAAACATTCGATAACTTTCTCCAGTTGACAGACACAATTTACATACCTGCCAACAATGTCGCGGATTTGCATTGTTTGCTTGACCTTGGTCGCCTTTATTTGAACTTGCTTGAAGTCGCCTATTCAAATTTACAGCCTGAGTAATACGCTAGGCAAATGCTGCCTATCTGTCTCTCTTCGTGGCTACACAAGCTCGTGAAGGTTGGGAACAGTTTTCTCTTTTTCACTCAAAAGATATGCCAAACAGGACTGGTGCTGCTGCTGCCGCTGCCAACAGAACTGGCAGACACATAATGGAGGGTGTTGGTGCAAAAGTTGTACGAGGACCCGACTGGAAATGGGGTAAACAAGACGGTGGTGAAGGCCATGTCGGTACAGTGCGAAGTTTTGAGTCACCCGAAGAAGTAGTTGTTGTGTGGGCCAATGGCACTGCTGCAAACTACCGTTGTGCAGGATTTTATGACTTGAGGATTCTCGACAGTGCCCCTACAGGTTAATAAAGATCTTTTCCAAATTGTAACTCACAGCTCTAATTTGTTTTCTTTTGTTTGTTATTGATTGTCCTAACACTAAGTTACTGTTGCACTGACTGAAGCTACGAGTTACACTAGTAGTAGGTCCAGCTTTACTTATTAATAGTATGCTAGTGGTACCAATTTCGTAGGGTCCTTGTTATACAAAGTATTGACCTCTGATCACATTTTCCGTTAAAATGTCAGAATCTCAGGAATACATGATGTAGATATCCTTACCACCATTAATATCACACAACAAAGAAATGTGCAGTTGATAAATGGCCTATTTCCTGGCATTTTGAATTGGGCAATATCTGTTGAGAAGACACATCAAATTCCATATCCTATGATCATTTGCATGAAAACATAATTGGAAATAAGTAATGTAAGGTTCATTATATACAAAGGCATCTGATTTTGAGGCTTGTAATTTTATGTAGTTTTCAATGACGTTTGGGCGAACCAGGCTGGATACGCAAGCACAAAAAGTAAAAAGAGACATTTAAGCAAGGATGAATGCGTCTCTGATTTCTGTTGCATAAACTAGTGGTAAAATCCTCAGTTCTAGAGAATTTCATGCATTTTTGATATATTGAAATTACTATACATGTATACCATATGAAGACTAGATGTACACCATTTGAAGTTAACACAATGGCATGTTTTAAAGTAGGCCTATAGGGGACCAAGGTCTAAAATATTTGCTTGCAGCAATATTTGATCAGTTTGGATAACATTGTAAGCACTTTGCAAATTGGATACAGAATTTAACTGTGGCCTGTAAGATCAATTTCATGTCTACCCGCTGTTTTAGATCATGATGCAGATTTAGTATTTACAACAAATTAACTTTTTAGTGATTGCCAATTGTCATGCTAATTTAGGAGGGGTCGGATTTTAATTGTTGGTAATGTGTTTTCACACTTGGTATAATGTTTCATAAATGATTACTTTCTTGGTACTGTAGGTATTAAGCATGATGGGACTATGTGTGACTTCTGCAGAATGCAACCCATTTACGGAATCAGATGGAAATGTGCGGAATGCCCAAACTATGACTTGTGTTCCATTTGTTACCATGGAGACAAGCATCACCTGAGACATCGTTTCTATCGCATCACCACCCCAAACAGTGAAAGGTACAGTATACTGTGTGTAGAATACAATGGTAGAGAATCGACTGGCTGACTGTACGGTACTGTATGTCTTTAATATACTCATAGGTTTGACACACGAATGGGAAAGTACAGTACTGTAGCAAACTCTGTGTTCTTGTTAGTGAACTTAAGTTCATTAACCAATCAAGTTCACTACAGTTTCATTGATCATCACATAATAATATGATCCTATGTAAGATTTCTAGATTACTATTTCAGGTTAATGAATGGATGCATCCTACAAGCTTCTCTCTCGGGAAGATTTGTTGTATATCATGTGAAACTGCTATGCAAAGTACATAAAGTTCTACACTAGGTGTAATGCATCGCACTAGTTGCATTACACAAGGTGTAATGCAATTGTAATATAATAGCTCTTGCAGTTTGTTGTACACATGATCCTTAGTAGTTGTGGTGGTTTATGACCAATTCTGAGAATTGCTACACAACATACATGATTGTGATCACTAAAATGTCCCCTGCTAGCATACTGTGTTTCCAAGAATTGGAAACTTCGTATTCCAAAGTGCTGTCTTTGAAGCATTGTTTGAAGCCTCTTCCAATAAAATACTTTATAATACAGCATACGTTATAATAGTCAGTCTCAGATCATAAATCGTTTGTTAAACTGTTCACCATTTCATTATATCATCCAATACTCCTGTACAGGAGTGAAAAATGTGCTGGATAATTTCCTTTGGCATATTCAAAGAGACAAATGTCAATTCATTATGGAAGTAAAATATTTGAAATCCCTTCCCAAATTTCAGATTCCAATTAATCATGGTAATTAATAATGACGATGTCAAGGGCAAATTTCTTCATTGACCTCAGCTACTATTCTAAACCATCTCATGTTTTTCTTTTAAACCCCTTAACTACAGTACTGTATGTTGTTATTCATTGATTTTACTTTTTCTTCTATGCAGAGTCGCAATGGAGCCTAGAAGAAAAAGTAAAAAGATAATGTCGAGAGGGATCTTCCCTGGTGCCAGAATTGTTAGAGGTGTTGATTGGGAATGGGAGGACCAAGACGGGGGTAACGGACGAAGAGGGAGGGTCGCAGATGTACAGGACTGGAGCGCCCTCAGTCCCAGGAGTGCTGCGTACATCATTTGGGACAACGGCTCAAAGAACCTGTATAGGCTCGGATACGAAGGAATGGTAAAATGGAATAGGTTTCTTTGAATAGTGTAAACCTATTTGAAGCTGTTTGTGATGACTTTCAGATTAAGATGATACGCTTAGTTTGTCGTTGTAATGACTCACTTCATTTTAAAGTCGAGTCAATTCCATCGAGTTTCTTGACTCAAGTCTGTCTCTACGGGGAACAAGTTCACAAGAAGTTTGTTTGTGTTAATACATTTTTGAAATCTAGTTTCCGTAGTGATGACTCGCTACAATATTGGTTCTTGCCTATGATAATGATGGGATGGTATTGTGTTCAATAATAATAATGATGAAGCTTTTGTTAAGTCCTGGGGTGAAGTAATCTGAATGGCGTTGTAGAAATATCACAATTAAAAATGAGGAAAAGCCTGAATTAAAAAGAAATCTGTTCATCTGAGATTGACGGTTACAATTATCTATAAACTCATAAAAGGAGAAGATTCTAAGGAACAGAGCCAAACTTATTCCAAGTTTTGTTTACCTGTAGAATTACTGTTTATTCAGGGAGTTGAGCAGTTGGAGTGATAAGAAGAGGGTTGCTAGGGATAGATATATGTCATCACATGCTTCATCAGTTCAAGGTGGATGACTGATTAATTTACATGTAAGACGAGGTGTGAACCCATTGTAGATATTTATGCAAATTTTGCAAGGCAGTCCTTTAGGTGAAGTCCTGAAACATGAAAATCACTCTTTGAGCTACGGTGGATACAGCTGACATTGAACAATAGCAGCGGCTGTATCGTCATTCAGTGTATATAGTGCACATGGATAGGGTTAATGATGGATTCTACTTGATTGAATGTCAACATTTATTTCTTATAGAGAAGCAAGTTCAACCATCATCCTAAGCATATTTAATAGAAAACTTTGTGATGAACAACTCTCCTAACCAGATGTAATAAAACATCTTATTCTGTATGGAAGAAGATATCATGATTTTATCGACAAGATGGGGGTGTGGTTAAAGTTGAATGTTTATTGAAACCAGTATAAATATCAACAAAAAATTATTTATAAAAAGGAGTAAAAAAGGGGGCGAATCCAAATATGACATTAAAGTATTAATGTACTTCTTTATTTAATTGCATTGCTTGGTTTTTCTGATAGTTGGTCTTCCCCAGTGCTGATTCTAAGACTGACATATTAATTTTTGGCATTGTCTTTATTGACGTTTCTGTTTATTTCCACTTTTAAAATGTGGGGATTCCCAGGTTTGGGCTGGATACCTCAGTTGATATAGCACTGCACTCGTATTCCCTTTTTTACTCTATCAAAGCTCTATTTGTCAGTTGCTTGCTCTCTCAAAACCAATCAAAAGTGGCTAAGATACTTAAGAGCAAGAAGTCAATTTCCCCCAAATTTACTCTAAAAACAGACAGTGATTAGATGTATTTATGTATATCACAGAGGTGTTAAATAACTTACTGAGCATTGTTATACTTAGCAATTAATGACACTGTTAAGAACAAATTACAAGTGAGTTTACTTGAAGGAACTCTAAGCATATCTATGTCACCTGGCAATAACTACACTGTGAATATAACACTAATAATGTACCGTTTTAGTCAGATCTGTTACATCCTTCATATGGTCTGTTCTTGTTTTGACAGAGTGACCTTAAGGTGGTGAGTGATGCCAAGGGGGGAACGTTTTATCGAGATCACCTCCCAGTCTTAGGTAAGTGTGACTTACATTGTTAATTACTGTAGATGTAACAGACTAACATTACCTGACAGATTTATCCTGGTCTAACTCTTAATAAGGAGATCTTCAGTTTGCTGGTGCTACGTAACCCAAAACAATATGATTGGTTGTGTCAGCTTGCTATCTCCAAACAGTTTTTAAGCATATCAAGTAAACAGAAGAAAGTTTTAGTGTGTTTCTGTCATATGGAAGCCTGTCTACATGTGAAGTCGATGTGAGTCCATAATAATTTCATGTTTACTGAAAAGCTCTCCCAATTTATGCAACAATTTGGAGCATTTATGTATCTAATCGACAGTTTTGAGACCAACTAGTTTTTTAATAGGACCAAAACAATCTGAAATATTAATTATCTGAACATGGTTGAGATCACAAAGCCTCACATTGTTTCCATACTGCAACACTCAGCTGTGTCGCAGTATATGTCAAAATCATATGATATTGTTACGGTACTTCAAATCAATGTTGATGGACACACTGAGCAAAATGTTGTATTTATAGATAGTTTTGTGTAGAAAAATAACAGAAGTGGGACATTAAACCCCGTTTTAATTTTCATATTAGTTGTTTCTATTTTTCCTTGACTCTTTCAGACAGTTTTACAAAATTATTCTTGTCTTGTCTCTATCCTGTGAAATTTTCGTTCTCCACAAAAGATTAAAGTCTCAATACCTGCCTGTTGATGAATTTCGGAAAGCAAGTTTCCGAAGTAGATTCAATGTTTCATATTCTAAATGCACTGTGACCAGGTGGGTTTAAAAGGGGGAAAGGTAACCGTAGTAAACAAAACAGAGAGATTTGATTAGCAAGATCTGTTGGTCGGAGCTTGCAAAATTTGATTGAAGTTTGTAGAATCTACAGACTCGTTAAAAAATCTGGCGAATTTTAACAACAGATAACTCAATAAAAATAATGAATATTGATATGAAAATTGCATAGAATAGTGTCATTTTCAATGAGCTTTTAGTGCAGTAAGCTGGAAAGGTCGAAGTTTAAATTTGGCAAACAAGTGCTGAGACTTTTAGCATGGCTGTTTATATATCAAAAGCCAGCTTCGTTATGATTCTGTGTTACTCATATTATGCATGTCATCTTTATCTTGCTTCTGTTGGAGTTGAGTGCTTGTTAATACCTTTGAAACAAGAATATCAACTGAGTTTATAAAGTGAAATGGTGTCAAAGGTCATGAATCTGAAAAAAAGTCCAAATATCTAGAACTGTTTTATAGCCTGATAATGTCAGCAGATTCCGTTAGAGTTATAGAAGACTCAGTTCCACCCATCCACATGATTGCTCACATTTACAAAAGTTCTGGGAATATAATCTCTGAGATGCAGTTGACTGTGAAATAGTTCTTAAATTACAAAATGATCCTGATGACACTCTATACTCATGTATGAATTCAATTTTGAGTATTTGCACATTATTACTTTCAAATTCTCTAGTTACATCATTTTTTCGTTGTACAATGTGTGTAGTATTGGAGTGCCAAGTTCAGTCAAATGTTTGTCAGTTACTTGGCAAAGTGAAGATTGAAATTCATAGCAGTAAACTTACTGTAAAGTCTAACATTATTACGTGGATAAGTCATAATGCCAAAGATTTGCTCCTAATCAATGTTTATATTGTTTGTATTTCAGCAGCCATCGCTCTATAGTTAGAATGTGATGTTGCAATAGTGTATAGTAAACTTGTAATCAGTGATACACATTTTGTCCTTCAATTTTTATTACAGGAGAGCCAACATCGGGCAGTAGGGGTGCCAGTGGGACCTTCCAGATTAATGACAAAGTCCACGTAGATTTAGACCTAGAGATTGTCCAATCACTTCAACACGGCCACGGAGGCTGGACTGATGGAATGTTTGAAGTAAGTTTAGTCTATTCCTGTTGCAGATTATTCCACCAGTTTGTGGCAGCTGGTGTGGTAAAAAAATAATGCATGTTTGTGTTTGTTCACAATATACTAACATGCCGCAGGCAATTTCTTTCTTTCCAATTGTTGAGGTCTCCTTCACTCTCTGATGGATGCTAGAGAACTAAGATGTCGTGCATCATAGTTTCCCAAATTTCACAAACCGACATTTTAGCAAGTATTGTGTGTGTGTAAACTGATATAACATATTTTGAAGTTCAGTTTGTATCTGCTCAGAAGTTTACTATCGTCGGGTGTTGCAAATTCTTTCTTTTCAGTTATTGAGGTCTTCCTAACTTAGATCGCAGAACAACTCTTTGAGTGCCAGTTGCTGATTGTCTCGCCTCAAAATTTCCCCAAGTTTTGATAACCAGTTTTCTATAATTGGTTCTACTACCATGTAGCAAGAATAGATTGTATAAATGTCATTAGTTTTCCCTGTGTTATTGTTATATCTTAGAGGACATGCGAAGTTCACATCTATTCAGTGTATAGTCATGCCAAAGGCTTCATTCAGAATCAGCTAAAATATCTGTGTAAACCTTAGCTGGAATTTTTGTACATTATGTGCACATTTCAGAAGAGGAATTTTGAGGTGAGGTTGGCTTCCGTCAATTCTTGCTAGATTGAAAATATGTGGTCTGAAAGCAAGTTCAAAGAACTGGATTGGTTGGTAAAATGTTGCTTTGGTATTTGTATTGCACATATCCTCTATGGTTTGTGATAAAGCCTTTCTGGTTAACTACAGTGATTGGTTGTCACGAAAGGCTGCCAAACAATGTGTTGCACATTATGTTACCAGACATGACTCCAGGCAGTGGGAATGATCATGAAGAAAGGAACACATGCCTTTCAGTTTGGAAAATATTTGTCAGGAAAAAAAATGGATTATTTGGGGGGTTAAGTTTATTTCTCCACCTCCTGAGGTAAGGTCTTGCAACTGTCAAGTTGTTTGTTCGTTCCTTCGTTCCCTCATTCGGCAGTTCGTCCGTTCATCCAATTGTTTGTTCGTT
>KN895537.1:4220-21457 GCA_000934455.1 Apostichopus parvimensis
GACTAAGTCATGTGGGTATATGTATATTATTAATATTAATTAATCAATACATTTTTTTTTATTATTATTATTATCTGAAATCATGCGCTGTGGTTTTCATCCACTGTTGACGCATCATTTGAAATAACATTTGGACAAAAATATTATATTTCAAGTAGATATTAGAAGACCGAGCCGAAATTATTATCTTTCAAGTAGAAATTAGAGGACAGAGTATTATGTGATCTTTCAATGTACAGGAATGAATTTTTTTATTTTTTTTATTTTTTCGCATTTGTTAGTTTTGTTAAATTTTGCCTTACAGCAGCTTATAAAGTTAGAGCATAGTGAAAAGAGAATAAAACTGCCAATTTGCGGATAGTTCAGTTTAACTGTATCTGTAAAATCGAGATACACTGTATAATATTTTACAATTTTTACTTTTTTTTTGATATAGTATATTTATCTTTTGAATATTTCCTTCATTCTTATTCAGTTGTTTCGTCTGTAGTTATTCCAATCAGTTGAAATGCGGGTTGGGGGCCAATATAGTCTCCATTTAGAACTGCCAAATACATAAGATCAAAAATGAAAAGGAGAAATTGTTGGGGAAAAAACGGTTTTCTGGAATTTATGAAACAACTTTTTTAGTATAAAGACTTTCTTACGTGGCTGAAGTTGTTTGCTTAGCAAGATTGCTGGAAATTTATCTCCATCATTTAGGTCAAAGTACATCTACATAGCATCTTCTATAGCAAAGAGAGGGAAATTTTCAGATTATGTGTTGTAAAGGCATCTGGCAATGTCAGAATGAATTAATGTCATTATAATAGCATTTAAGTAAAGCTTTTGAAGAGAATTTGACCTGATCACATCTCAGACCACTTTGTTGATCCAACTTCCTGAAGTAGTTGAAGGTTTACCTAATCAAAATGGGTTACGTTCATTCAACCATATCTTAAGTTAGGAAGAAGACTTGTATGAGGATGGAGTTTGTCAACCAACAGTTTGGAATATATGTTTTATTTCTCATCAACATAGGTTTTATGTTGTTGCCACAGGAAAAATCACTTAAACTATTCTAAGTTGGGGTTCAGGAATTCAATTTAAACTATCTTAATTTAGGGTTCACGAATAATCCCTTAAACTATCATAATTTGGGGTTCAGGAATTCAATTTAAACTCCCTAATTTGGATTTAAGAAGTTGAGCAGAAACTGAGCAACATTTGTGAGTTAATAGCATCAGAATAGCAAAAGTGGTGTAAAACATCATATTTTGCAACTTCTTCAGAGAATATCTTTCTCTATTTTACCGCCAATTCAGACCATTGTATTAAAGACTGCTTTCAGTTTGATTAGTCGGTAGATTATGTTAAATCATGTCTAAAGAACACTGACAACCCTTTGAAATCCATGATAGACATTTTCAAAACCTTAGTGGGTCAAATGATGCTCATACTAATAACATGCTCTTTATACTTGCCTAGTCAACTCATTTCTTGAATATTTGCTTTTCTTTTTCCCCTTGGATGGTATTCCAGCAATCTGTTTCTATTTTTTACTACTGAAAAGGTATTTTCAGATATATCAAACACATGAGATGAGGCACTCTTTAGAGCTAAAAATAATTTCAGGGTTACCCATGTTGGTAATTCTTCAAGTCTTAGGCTGTAGCAACTCCATAGCTGTTGTAGGACACTGAAAGGGAACAAAAAGAAAAAAAAATGGAAATATTATATTTGCTTGCATTTCATATTTGTAACAAGGTAACAAAGTGCTCTTACAAATTCTTTGTGGTGCTTAAGTTTTTTTCTTTTGGAGGTGTCATGAGATTTCATTTTGTATATTATTTATCATAATGACATGCTCTTTTCGGTGAGCCAAAAACTTCTATTTTTCTACAAGTCTAAGAACAGCAAAAGTGAGTCAGGACCTCAGTTGACAAAGTAGGAATACTGTTTTTTTTTGTTTTTACAATATATATTGAAACCTTTGACTTCATCCCTAGCCATTGTGGAAGAAGGTCCCAGGGAAACCAAACATTATATGTTTTTCACTGTTTGATCTCGAGAGTAAGGCCGCACTTTGTCAGCAAACAGGGCTAGCATTGTCTGATACAGGTGGCAAAGAATACAGTGGGAAAACGACCTTCCTCACTGGTTATAATGAACCTTTACAAACAGTACTCATACTGTAGTTGGTTGGTTTGGGTTGTCTGTATCTAAAGTGACAATTATAATCTAGAGCTATTACACAGAAGTTTTATTGTTTGTTTTTTAAGTAATTTTGTATTTTTATTTTCAATGCAGCCATTTATATAATATTAAAGATGTTATTTTTCAAACATGTATTTTTACTTCTATGTTTGCCAAAATGTTGTTATGTCGACTTCTGTCTTTTTTTAAATGACCTTTAATACAACTGAGAAAGAAGAAATGAAAGTACAGCCAAGTCTTTATTATTTCCATAACAATTACTCACCGTTGAATATTTATTTAATTTTGATGCCTGCTATTTCCTCTGTCTGTTCATTGAAGTAATTAACGTTACTGAAACAGGATATTATTGGTACTGTTACTGAAGTAATGCTATTTATTGTGTTCATCTGTTCATTGAAGTAATTAACGTTACTGAAGAGGCATACTATTGGTTGACACTCAGATGTTAACATTGCTTCGCTGCACACTGTAAGACTCTACCTCATTGACACATAATCCAACCAAGTTACTCTCCACTTAACATATTTATCTTCATTCATTTATAGCTACAGCTCTTGTATGTAGCAAAACCTGACTCAAAATCCCACTGTCAATGTATAGTATGTTAGGATGTATAGGATGGTAAAGCAGTGGCGTAGCCAGCATTCTATTGTTAGGGGGCAAGATTTTTCTTAAGGGGGGGGGGGGCAACCCTGTGATGGTTGATGGTAGGAATTACCAAGAAATATATGTTGTCTGCACAAATGCACATCCAATGGTTCAGTGGAACATGGCACACTGATTACCAAGTTCTGACCTTATATGAAGTATGAACATGAGCCCTGAGGTATGAATACTTGTGATTAGAACTCAAAAAAGTGTAAATAGGAAGTATTTTGAATACATCACTGGATTTTTTTTTGGGGGGGGGGGGAAGGGCAAGACTGTAGCGCAAAGCAAATTTGGGCGGGGGAGGGTAAAAAAGTATAGTTCTGTCACATCACTTAACTCTTTTCTTAGGTATTGAAACAAGTTATGACATATGCAATCACATTTGTGTATATTTTCATGAATTCTCAAAAGCCTTTTTAACAACATGAACACAGGCATATCACAATATCCACTAAACACAAGTTAGGAATTTATTAATCAATCATGAGAGCGAGAGAGAGAAGTTTCATTTTTGTGTCAATATCAAGATTACCCTTAATTTTGGCCCCAAAGAACCTCGAAGATGCCCAAAATAGCTCATTTGACAAATGCCACAAAAATCTTTACACTCTCACCCAAATCATATTCCCGTAACAGACGAAATAATTGATACTTCTGTACGTGACAATTACTGACCATTCTGGACTGAGAGATGCTTTTTGGTTCCAATGCTGTAGTCGTTCATGTATTTACAATGCTTTCTGTGTGTGTGTTATGCCTATGAAAATACTATAGAGCAATACGGTAAATTACTATCGTACTTGGCACATGGATGTTCTATAAGAAGAAGGTGTACACGAACACCCCTTTCTTTGGGTAGGGGGAAGGGGTGTGTCAAAATTCATTTCGGCTGATCACACACCAGCCATATCACTTAGATAAATATGATGTGTTAGTATATGCTATCAATACTATTTATTGAGATTGTTTATTGTTAATCTTGGTACAAAAATATATGGGATGCCATTTTAAAAATAGCATGTATACAGACTAAAAATAAATAATTAAAATTAAATATTAAAATTAACAAAGGCTTAATTCAGATATCCAAAACACAGTTCTTCATCAAAGGGGCACATTTTGTTTGCCAGTAGAACACATTTGCTATTTTGGAAAAAAGTGAGTGGGGAGGGGGGGGGGCGGCACGTGCCCCCTAGTCCCCCGGATACTACCCCTCTGGGCCTACTCCCCCTCCCCTAACGACCAACGAATTCAAAATAAAATAGGCCCATTGGCGGTTAGCTAAGCAGGCATATTCATATTTACTTAAGCCAAAGTAAGACATCTAATCTGAAAAAAAGAAACTGGTATTTTCCGTTCAGATAATTTTGCATCATTTTTGTGAAAGGC
The DNA here is from genome assembly GCA_000934455.1 of Apostichopus parvimensis. Taxonomy (NCBI): domain Eukaryota; kingdom Metazoa; phylum Echinodermata; class Holothuroidea; order Aspidochirotida; family Stichopodidae; genus Apostichopus; species Apostichopus parvimensis. The sequence continues at coordinate 8,460 of KN895537.1, forward strand.
CTATAATTCGATACGTTTCCCAGAAGTCCCAGAAGCCAAACTTGCGCGGTACGATGGGCGGGGATTCCCCATGCACGACGTATTGCAACAAAATGGTGCAATCCGGATCGTTTACATAACAACTCCATTGTTGACCTGGCATATCCATCACATCATTTGTGACAGTATGCCTGTAAGGATTACTGCAGTAATGTTGTGACCTCGAGCTACACGTTGAACAAATAAATGCTCATTGTTATCGAGAGATAACAGCGTCTTTTGTTGACTAAATTATTTGACAGATAACGCAAACCCTATGCAAAGTCTGAGGAGGCCTGTAATACTTGGTTTCTACCTCATTCAAATTGCAAGGTGGCAAAAGGATAATGCTCTACATCTGCTAGCGGTGACAAAGAACGGAATTCCTATGTCGACACATTCTCGAAGAAATACAGTAAGATTAATTGTTTTGCTCGACTTTTCGTAAGTCGAAAGAATGGGCTTGAGTTTTCTTAGGCAGAAATGGATATTCAATTAGAAATGACGTTTCAAGTACATAGGCAGAGACCTTAGGCCTTCCAAATTGCAGAAAAATAAGTTTACACTACAGCCCTAGGCCTAGTACTAGTATACACTGTGTACAAAGGGCCTGGGAAATATCCAGGGTAAGTCAGGCATAACCTGCTGGCACGTAATACACGACCGCAATAAGGATGAATTAGCTTATCCAAAATTTATGTTGACGTATTTATAACTAAAGTGATGTTAAGCTGAATTACTGCATTGGCCTCTTTCCCCCTTATGATCCACGGTCATCAAGAATGTTAATTAGTGTACTCTATCTGGCTAGGCCTAGGCTATTCCTGCAGTATGGGTCTTGTATATAGTGCCAAAGTCATAGCTGTTACGTTTATGTCACTTTATGATACACAGTCATCAAGTATGTTTCTGAGTGTATCTGGCTAGGCCTAGGCTATTCCTGCAGTATAGGTCTTGTACATAGTCATAGCCCTTACGTTTATGTCAAGTTATGATCCACAATCATCAAGAATGGTGTATCTGGCTAGGCCTAGGCTAATCCTGCACTATAGGTCCTGTATATTGCCATAGTCATAGCCCTAATTATGTTTATGTCACTTATGACTTTAAACTGGCACAGTTTACTTATTCAATGAATTTCTTAAAGGGTGTGAAGACTCGCGCAAAAAGAAACGTCTAATGCCGGTAATCTGACCTAGTTTTTAATAAGGTGTAACAGAAGTGTTAGACACCACCATTGATCCCAGAAAATACACACAGCTTGCTACCGTCGGTAATTAGACACTAGTGTACAGTCAGTATACATACAGCTGCGGTCAATTCCCACAGCACAGTGAACAAACGATACAGCGATGGGTACATCTCAGGTCCAGCTAAAGATAACAAGGTTTCATTACTGTCTGCATTTTGTAGCGCCACAAACAAAACATCAATTGCAAGCAACAAAAAGTTAACTTTTTCAGATGGCCGCACACGGTTTGGGACGAGTCATCAATGCCTTTAACTTATTATGTATCTGATATGTTAACAACGCACTCCCTGGGCTAAGTTGTAAGTTAAGCTAGCCTAATTTACATGTGTGATGAAAGTTTGCTGAAACTCTAGACACTTCCTGCAGAAATCCCTCAACAGTGATGGTGTCATTATGGTGTGGTCCGTCTAGATGATTTTGAAGGGAGCAGCAAAATCCAACTGAATGAAGTTGCAGTTGTGCTTTGAAAGATACTGTAAGAATGGTTGAATTTGCCTTCCAGTATCTGTGCTCAAAGTGGAAAACTATATCTAGATTGCCAAATATCTCATCGAAATAGTTTCTCCACTGTAGTTGTTACAAGTTCTTTTTGGAGTGCCGTGAAATTATGTAGATCCTTCTGGATACTCATGTCAGATAGAAAATCCATAGAAGATATGTATACTGTATATGTGAGGGCGTTGCGGTCAAGTGGTTAAGGCAGTGGACTTGTGATCTAAGGATTAAAGGTTCGAGCCCTGGCCAGATCATTGCGTTGTGTCCTTGGGCAAGGCACTTTATCTCCATTGCCTCTCTTCACCCAGGTGTATAAATGGGGACTTGCGAGGTGACTTGTAAATATAGTTGCGTGCGCCGGTTTGTGGCTGCACCCTATGGGAAGCCCCCAGGGGACACGTGGCTGTGGTGCACTGTGGTGCCCCAGGAGAGATTGTTTGAATTGTGCACACTTTGGTGTGTAGGTGTGACAAGTAACAAATGACCAGGGTTAATTGTTAAGCGCATAGAACTTGTGGATTATGGACTATATAAATAACGGCGTAATAATAATAATATACTGTATATGTCCAGAGTAATCCAGTCGTATAATAACACTAGGCTATAGTTGCAGAACTGATTAGCCTACTGTATATAACTTTGGTCAGTGCCTATATATGGTAGTAGTCCTTCAGGCAATTTATCTTCAAGCTAAACTGTTTTTCCATGTTGAAATAGGGTGTATCTTTCTTTCTTTTTTGCCTTCTCAGTGAGAAATCACAGAGCTGGATCTTTTGTGAATTGTGGGAATTGATATTGTAGATGTTTTTCATAATTCCTTTCGTTTCAGTTTGAATCAACCGACATGAATAGGCCAAGGATATGTGTGATTGGGGCAGGTGTCATCGGGCTAGCCACCGCTGTTCAGATACTTGATAAATATGGTTCACATGTGCATGTTACAGTGATGTCAGAGAAGTTTTCTCCGAACACGACAAGCGATGGATCAGCTGGATTTTGGGAACCATACTTAGTTGGCGATACTCCAAAAGAATCGATTAAGTACATATTATTTCTTTCCTTCCATTCTGCATGGTTCCATACCATGAATTTTCAATTAGATTTCTTAAAACTGTACAAACATGTACATTGGACAGTGTTATGCCATCTGTGTCTTTTTCCTTTGTGAGAAATATTTACATTGTCAATGATTGACTAAAACACAACTAGAAACACAAATAGAGTTAGACAATGAATATTAGTACAAGATACATACAGGGCAAGCTTCTTAACACAAACAATGAGAACTCATGACAGAAAACCAGACATATTTTACTGTAGTCTCTACTAGATACTACGCTGATGGAAAATAGATCTCGGCAGATTCCTGTGTTGATAAACTTACAGATCGGGGAAAACTGCCACGAGTTTGCCTATTAAATTAACACTCTAAAACAACTTGGACTGTAAAATAAAATGAACTACAAGCACTGTTTGCACCATTTTGAATAATTGGGCATTGAAACAGTAGTTCTGTTTATCAGTTGGTAGGAATTTGTCTTGTCTCATATTCCATAAAATTATAAGTGGCCACAATATTATGTGGAACCTATGGTATGTGTGGCTCATCTTCATTGCAGACACTGGATTTTACTAGGTTGTAGCTGAGCTTAAACCATTAAAAGTCTTTGGACACTTAGGAATAAAATTGTCCTAAATCACTCCAATTGGCATTAGAAATCATGAAAGTTGCTGCAACTCCCATAAAAATCCATCAAAGTTTGACCATTTTGCAAGTTAGTTTCATTTATAAATAAATATTAGCTAATTATGCACGTTGCCTAATTTCCTGTTATGTTATCACTTTGTTTTCACAAGTTTCGTTTCATGGACACTGAACACAGGTTTGTGGCCTAAGGCAAATTTTTTGAAATATTTTGTCTTCTTTGAAAAGAGGAACATCACAGTATACAAATGATGTTAATTGGCTTGTAATTAGGGGTGAACTTATCAGGGGCTAAAAAATTTGTCAGCACTACACGCATAGTCATAGTTTGCACAATGTATATTTAATGAGTTTCCCAGATTTATGAAAACTTAAAATGTGAATATCTTGAAAACAAAAAGAGCTTTTCGAAAAATTTCAAAAGATTTTGAATGAGATTATTACACACAATCCTTAGGTATTATACTGCACAGTGATACTTAGTACATTTGCTTGGACTGGTGATACTTCTGAGAAGTGATTTTGTTGTTATAACAGTTGTACAAGAAGTCTCTTAAGATTGTCATGACTAGGGCATGAGAAGTATCGACAAGACAAACATCTATTAAACTAACTGAATAATCCTTAAATTAACCCTAATTGGACAGTATTGTGGTCTGATACTGAACATATGCATATCTATAAAATGCAGATCTTATCAAAGTGCCACCAAGTCATAGGAAGATTGCTGTACCTGTACTGTACATGCCATCATACCGGTGCTGTGGCCGAGTGAATAAAGGCGGTGGCATTTGAAGCAATGAGGCTTAGCAATCGGGAGGTTCCGGGTTTGATACCCGGCCTGGGTCATAGTAAGGTGGGTTTTTTCATCCAAAAGCAATCTATGGTTTTTTCATCTGAAATGACTTTTCTAAATTGAAAAGATTCCAAATTTGAGTAAAAACGTTGAATTAGATACCACCTGACGTGTAAGTTTTGATCCATAAACCCTTGCGGATTTCTCCCACATTTGTGGTCGCTTAAGCGTGGTAAAAATAACTGCTGATGATGATTATTAAGTTATTATTATCATCAGCAAATGAGTGAATGTAGAGTCCCTTACTTAGTCTGTTTGTTCTGCTGTCATAGTCATGAAATCAGAAATCATATGAAAATCAATCAAACCAAATCAGCTGTTCATATAGACTGGTTCCTCAGGTTTACACAATACACAGTAGAAAAAATAAAAAGTTTTATCGCCTCAAATAACCTGACTGCTTACAATGTAGTTAATAAATATCAAGGACAAATTGTGGTTGAGTTTTATCCAATGGTGTTGTTGTTAAGGGGTTGTTGAAAGAAGTTGGTTTTTGTCGAGTTCATAGAATTATTAAAACGAAAGATTAACGTTTAGGCCTATACTGAGAAGCAGATGTCATCATGCATTTAGCATTAAAGGAACATTATAGAGTTTAATCATAAAAGCTGAATATCTAGCAAACCACAACAGCTGCCAGAAACATTTCCAGGAATCATAACTTATTTTCTTTTTTCTTGGACAATTACATATAAACACTAAATTATGCCTCAGGCCATTCATTAATGTCGGTTTCATATATTCACATTGTTATGTATCAACATCTCATGATGTATCAACATGATGCCACATGCCGGTCTATCAAATCTAAGAATGTGTGAGAATTTTCCAATGAACCTTTCACGAATACCTTATTTAAGGTGAATGTCATGATGCATGGTCACACAATTTCTTCAAAATTTAAACGTGCTAATGTCTGTTAAAATGTTTGTTTTATATATTTTTTTTGGAATGGTGGGGTCAGAATTTCCACTTAATCCCACACATTGAGAAGCGCTAGTGAACCAACCTTTCTGTTTTTGTCTCTCTCAGTAAATGGTCCAAGTCGACTTACGACTATCTCAACAGAATCATCATGAGTGAGGATGCTGATGAGGCTGGTGTGGAAACTGTACACGTGTATAATTTCTTTCCACGATACACCGTAAGTCACATAATATTTTAAAGAAAAATATATACATACTGTTCATTTTTCCTTTTCAGGACATGAAAAGTTATATTTAAAGTGGTCTTTGCTATAGCCTGTAGTTTCATTGGTTAAATTAAATCAGCTGGACTTGTATGCATGGTTGCCACATAGCATCTTTGCATGGCTGCAGCAATTACAGTATATTCCTTTATTTTCATGAAAAGTATTGATATTTCAGTATGAAATCTTTGTATTTGTATTTTGAAAGACAAACAATAACACTAGCATCGTCAAACGGATTTTAAATTTTTATCTGAATATGACGATTGGTATCTATAGGTTGTCATTGCCCGTAATTAATTTATTAAGCATAATGAATCTATGTTGGTACCACCTTAATTTTGTTTTTTATTAGATGAAATAAATTACAGCACAGGTTTTTGGAATAATATGCTGGTTAATTTTGAGTGAATTTGATTTGGAAGAGGAATAAGTCTTCTAGGATATATCAGTGTTTTAACCACAGTCTTGAATACCCTGGAAAGGCATGTAGATTTACAAACCAGTTTGCTAGGCTTGGAATGTCGTTGAAAAGAGGAAAAAAATGTCAAAAGTGATATAAAATGGAAGAGTTCTTTCAGTACCACCCGAGTTCTAAATAAACTTTGAGCAGGACAAAAATGCAAACATATTCTATGAAAAAAGATAATGAATTATTCTTAAATTGTTGTTACTGACTTAAGGCAGAAAAACAAGCCTGAGTGTACCATCTTGGGCAAAGATACTACAATATTTCACATCAGTTCAAACCATGGTGCTGTTGAGGTCATAGATGTTACTCCCTATGTCCAGGGTCTGGATAATTTCTTTGTTGTCCCTATAGAGGGGTCTGTGGATGGATAAGATTGAATACAATGATAATAATAAAGGCTTATAAGCACAACTACTACAGAAAACTGTGTGCACAGCTGTGCTGGAAAACAACTAAATAAATCCAAAGAAACGATACAAAAGTTAAACCTGGTCGATATTCTGGCTGAAATCAGAACCATTTGACAAATAAGTAGTGCTTTAATTGCCTCTTAAAAGTAGCAGCATTTTGGACTTCTTTAAGGCTATCAGGAAGCTTATTCCACAATTTAGGTCCAGCCTTCGCAAACGAGCGATACCCATACAATAATTTAATTTGAGGTTCTGTCAATAACGTATTTCTGCTACGGTCAGAGGTTACCAACATATCATGGATATATTTAGGACCCAGTCCTCTAACAAACTTAAACACAATCAATATTATTTTATATTACACCCTCTCCATGATTTTAAGCCAATGAAGACCATGGAATATCTAACCTATGACCTATAAACCTTGTCACAGTTCAACTTGTCAATAAATTCAGACCTCTGTTAGATCATCTGTATCAACATATTTATGTCATCATGCTTTTGGTTGGTTAAAGCATGCTATTAAAATGCAGTTTCCTGAAGGTTTGAAACCCTCAAGACCTTGTTCCAAGTTAGGTTAAAGACTTAAAATTAAGACCATTCCTTAATGTCTATGATTGCGTTGAAAACCACTCTATGGGTGGCCGTTACAGAGGTGTAATCATTTGAGCAAAGGACACCATTTTCTGGTCTCATTGCCATATTATGGAGAACCAAACTGAGTGATCTTGTTGTAAGTCTGCAGAACTTCAGCAATTTATCATCTTGCAAAATGTGTTCATGGATGGCCAGTGATGAAGTCATGTAAAGAGATTTATACTCTCACTTCCTTCTACAGGATGATCCTTCATGGAAACATGTTACTTTTGGCTTCAGACATGCCACAAGACCTGAACTGGACATTTATGCTCCTCAAGCCAAGTAAGATCATTTATCTTATTACAAATATTATTTTATGAATTTTTAATGTACTTCATGTCTACCCGGTCTAGCAATTTTGACTTTTACATATTGTACTGCCGGCCGCGCCACCCCCAAGACGTCTCCTTTGGCAGTAGTTAAACTTCCCCAGAAAATATGTTTATGTTGGCTTAAGTGGCAGACACTATCCAGAGACCCTCAGTTGACGTGTGTTCTCTGTGCTGCCTCAGGTCTACAAGCGGGTTAATTCTTTCTCATTATTCTCTTATGAGACAAAGAACTTGATTGGTTGTGCCTAGCGCATCACGCGAGCCTTTACTGATAGGAAACAACGGTTCCTGTGATTGGCTTTTTAACTGAGACAGCTGCACTACAATTATGAAATCTATGTTTGGACTTCCCCCGTATCTGAGTATCTGAGAGAAAATACAAAACAATTATACATGCGCCCCAAATTGTTTCCAAGAAAAGCCACCGGCAGCGTAAACAAATGAAGTAGGCTAAACAGAATGAATTTTCTTTACAATATAGTCATGGCGCCCACAATGAAATTTCTCCTAGAATTGTATTGAATATTTATAAGGTGGGCATCTAATTACAAACCAGCTGTCTGATTATCTGGCTGTACATACATGGAATTGTAATAAAGAAAGTAAACTAAAAATTCTTGATAATCTAATCGTAGATTTTGCTGATTATGTGACAATTCAAGGCATTGTTGTAACAAGTCACTTCAGTTTGAAGGTAAAGTCGAGTCTTTGCAACCTTTAATTTCCTGAATTGAGTGGAAGTAGCCCTTGACACAGTCACTGGTGTAATCTTTGTGGTTTAGAACTTTCGAAACTTAAAATTTTCCGAATTTAAGTGAGTTGTTTGTTGGCTTGAGTTACGACCAGTTGCGATACTGCCAGAAAGTCATCAATGCACCAAGTGCTGTAAAAATTAAGCAAATAGCTTTAAATTAGCTTGATTTACATCATGAACAGTGTAAAGCAGCAAGGAAATTGACTTAATGTTCAGAAAATTAAGAACTACTGCACTTTTGTTAATCCTCTTAATTCTTGCAGGCATGGATGGTTTTATTCTTCAATCATATGTGGCTGTGTTCGGTATCTTCCATGGCTGGAGAAAAAGTGAGTTGTTATAGTAGTTTCTTTGAAAGTGGAACTGACAGTTGTATTAATTCAACAAAAAGGCCTTAATTCATTTATACGAAATTAGATTCCTCTTCTGGTTTATGTTATCGTCTTTTCAATTCTGAAACTAATTCTGCGAACTACCTTGACAAGGGGAAATTATGGTCGATATTCAACCATTCAAATCAGTTAACACCATCAGCAGGCTTAATTAGTTTGTGAGATAGCTACTGGTAATTCCTGTTGAGACAAAAGAGGTTCCTGATCAAAGTGTAAATTAATTCCTCTTTCAGTTAGTAATTCCCACAGAAACAATGACACAAACTTACATGTACATACATGCAGTACTATCTTTTTGTAGCATTCCCTTAATAAATATTTGTTTTTGTGTTAGATCATATGATAAATATTTATTGTTTTCAGATATTTGCATTCATTGTTTGCTAGCTCCAATTTGTCAAATCTTCTAGGCTTTAAAGCAGCATTTTGCGTCCTTTTCTATGGTTTTTCTCAACCTCACTGATTCCACGATACCATAACGACATACATAACTAGCTTATATCTATTCAAATCTTACCTTAAATGGTGGAATAAAAGTTGAAAAATTTACAACTTTCAACTTTGTTTTTCTCTAAGATATTTCCGTTGGGATCCAAATAAACCGCGCCCATAATGTGAATATTTAAAAGCTACAAACATCATTGGCCAATACGTAATAGAACACCATGCTTGATTTGTGTAGATTGTCTATACTGGTCTATGGCAGTTGTACCAGGGAGCTGTTAGAGTCCAGCTCGCTGGTTGTACCAAGTTACCAACTCGACTTATTAAATCTATTTTTAGCAACGGCTCATAACTTAACCTGCATCTCTGATTGGTTGAATTCAAACTAGTGGGTTGGGGGAACTGTATGCGATTATTATTAAATGTGTAATTTGTCGGTGGACACTTTTCTCATTATCTGCAAATGTCCATAATTACTCACCAATTAACGCATTTGGCAGGGAAAAACCTTGGCTAATGTCTTAGTTTGCTGTTTTGTGATTGCTATATGTAAAAAAACTTGATGGACTGGTCAAAAAAGTGGAAAACGGCAACAAAACGCAAAATGCTGCTTTAAGATATTTTCAAATAGCTTGCTGCTTGTGCATATTTTGGAATGTTCATTGTTTATTACTCCTATTCGTCGATTCCCTGCCGGAGGCAAAAAGAATCTATGCGATGATTATGGCACTTGTGTGTGTGTGTGTGTGTGTATGTATGTGACACATGCTTGTAAACACTGTTACTCGTTGTACTATTTACGAAATTAGCAGAGTTTAATTCTGTAAGATGAATTTAATTTTGACCACACAATCTCTCTCCCTCTCTCACAGCTGTGTTAGTTGACATGTGATAAGTCAACAGAGCTTGATGGATCATTGCAAGTAATGTGTGTATATATATCTCTCTGTTTGCATTTCAGCATCTCTCTCAAAGTAATTTTTATAATTGTAAATCTTATGTGAACGCCTATTAACAAACAGTATTGTTTCATTTACTGACATTTCCTTCATCTTTTATTTTTTTCTAGAATACGAAACAGAGGTGGAGTCGTGGTCAAGAGGAAAGTGGAAAATCTATCAGAGGTAGCAACAGTAAAGTCTCCATTGTTGATTCCTTAGGAACTATGTATGAGGATAATGACTCGTGTGTGTGTGTATTTGTTTTGTTTATTCCTACTACTTTGCCTTAATCCTCTCTTTGTCCCTCCACTGTTTATCTCCTACCTCTCCTCTTCCCCTGTTGGTTTCTTTCTTTCTTTCTTCTCTCCATCCCTTGTCTACTAATCCCCTTACATCCATCACTTTGTGTTCATCATGCTCATTAACCTGTCTGTATTCTGTGTGTGTGTTTTTGTCCCTTCTGTTACTGTTACTTGTCATTTAGCCTTTTGAAGAAGATCCTGCTAGGATCGTAACGTCAGGCCAACTTACTTTTACACATACTTGTTTTGTATTCAGACTTAGGACTTGAACAAACACACCTGTGCGTGGGTTTGTATGTCTGTTTCAGTTGTGTATATGTGTTTGTCAGTGAGTGATGCCAGAGCTTCTACTTGTAACTTGAAAAATACGTGATGGTGTAAATTCATTTCTGGATATGCTGATCGGCATTACTGAAGAGGGGAAACCTATTTTTTTTTCCGTCTGTTGAGGTTAAAGGTCATTTTGGGTCACCTGCAATCACAGTCTGAAAACTTTGTAAACATTAGTATCTGCAATATTAGTAAAGCATACATTTTAGCTTCATATGTAGTTAATGTCAGCTGTCATCTAAGGTCAATAGTCTAAAGTCTGAATTTCGCTTGTAATTATGTTAAAGCCAAAAATATGCATGGCAGACATGTCATACATGCAGTGTGGATTCACCTGAAGATGCAAAATAATTGTTTCGCAAAAGTTGGAGGTCGTACGAGGTCAACTAAGATCAAAGTCTAATCACCTTGTTTATTGTATACAAGATAACCTCAAAAGTAAAGCTTCCATAAACTTCATAATTATTGTGATATATAGAGCTGCTGAAGTGTGTTCTCATTGTTTTAGGTAGAGGTCAAAGATCATGTGACTTCAAGAGGTCTTAGTGTGCCTTGATTTTCAGCGTGATAACTTGAAACGTAAAACATGGATGAAATTTGTATTGGCTCTCTCGGTCCACCTTTCTTTAGTTTAAGTACAAAATCCCCATTTTTGTTTTTGTAGAGGTCATCAAAATTCATTTGTGGTCAGTAGTTGTTCAAAGTCTGTATGTACGAGAATTCCAAAAGTAACGCTTGGATAAAGTTAATAGGTAGTACGTAGTATATTAAGCCACTTTAGTGAGTAACCTGTACCGTACTAGCTCCTTTAATTTCTGTGGAGGTCAATGGTCATGAAATTTGAGGTCGGCAGAAATCAAATTTTACAAACAAAAATTTATAAAGATGGAAAGTAAAAGCTCAAATGAACTTGATCTGTTCATTAACAATAAGTGTAAGAACCTCAATGATCACATTTAACTCAACATTTGTCAAAATTTGCAAATCTGTGCAGTGTTACATCAAATATTGTGATATAATAATATGTGGCATTGAAACATTGAAAAGGCTGGTTGGCTTTCTGGTTTGCTTTCTGGTTGTTTGTTCTTGTGTTTTGGGATTAACCCCCGGAGATGTTCCCCTCTCATTCTGATGACCTGTTCCAGCCTACTGCACCATGAAATAGTCAGTATTGCTGCATTGCACCTCATACCTTAATATCGTACAGTTATCTAGTGTTTAACAGTCAAAGCTCACATGCCCTGATGCTTCTTCTAAAATCTTGTACAGTTTTAACTCTGCTTGGACAAAGAAATGTTTGGGTATTTATACCTCCTTCCGTAGTAACATTACAAAATTTGATATATTCTTAGAAATAATTGTCCCCCAGTGTGTTTGGGTAAAGTTTGTCCCATAACACTGGCAATGACGTACTATCATCAATGAAACTTATAACAAAAACTGCTAGTGGCACGGGGCAATTGAAAGTCCTAGGGCACCATATCCTAAAAGGGCCCCAAGGTTAAAGGTCCCTTATCAAGTTCTAGGGGATGTGTGGCCACCCAAGTTCAAGGAGGCCTCCATGAACACTTCCATGCAAGACATATCGACTAATTTCATTTTGTGCTTAAGAAACTTGATTGAAGGGGAACAGGCAAGCATATTGTGCTTTAGGGGTTCGATGTGTGATAATCTACCACTGTGTGCAACTGACAACCTTTCAAAAGGAAAGTTCTTGTAGACAACTCGACATGTAGCATAAAGTAAGTTGATTGACTGACCGTTGTTTCTCAGTGTATGCAACAGTATCTTCAAAAGAGAGAAAGGTTATAACTGATAATTGTAAGATTATTACAGTTTTCTTCCTCACACAGCTAGCTGGCCATTATGACATCATTGTCAATTGCTCTGGACTTGGCTCTTATCACCTGATAGATGACAAGACTATGGCACCGATACAAGGACAAGTCATGAGGGTAAGGGATGTTGCCATGGTAATTAAGGATCAGTTGGGTGTTGCAATGGTAAACGATAAATGATATATACAGGTTGATGGTAACAATTACATCCATAGTTGTTGCAGCATGTTAACAATGGTGATGAAATGTTGCTGTCATGTATACAGGGTGTCATATTTCAGGAGGATTACGCAATAAAAATGCAACATAAAAGTACGTAACAATTTAATCAGTGGTATTGATAGGATACTGTAGGTCATGTTTGTAGTCAACCCTGGCCTGGTTCTATCTCTGGAATAGGTGTGTACAAGACAAATGTCACCTCCATTTTACTGGATGTCGTATTTACTACACAGCTAACAGTTTGGTTATCAAATTTAATTTTTCCTTGATCTATTCAAAGGTTAAAAATACTACTGCCCGGCTAGCTATGTTATATTTCACAGATGATTGTGAGTCTGCTCATACCTACATTTTTCCATGGTGAGTTTACATGTAACAACATTTATAACATGAAAACATGATATATA
>KN895538.1:0-10688 GCA_000934455.1 Apostichopus parvimensis
ATCACCTGGTACATACAGGCCAGTTATTAAAGGCATTGAAGACTCGCCCCAAATAGCGTGCCGCCATCTTTAAAAAGTTAACTTTCCGTTGCTTGCAAGTGAAGTTTTTCTCTTGTCGCTACAAAATGTAGACAGTAAGGAAACGTGATACCTTGTTATCTTTAACTGGACCTGAGATGTCCATCGCTGTATCATTTGTACACTGTGCTGTGGGTATTGAACGCAGCTGTTATGTACTGACTGTACAATAGTGTCTAATTACCGACGGTAGCAAGCTGTGTGTGTATTTTCTGGGATCGATGGTGGTGTCTAACACTTCTGTTACACCTCATTCGAAACTAGGTCAGATTACCGGCATTAGACGTTTCTTTTTGCGCGAGTCTTCACACCCTTTAAGTTCCATGAACTTCCAATCAAAAGTCACCATTAGTCCACCTCAGTAAATGGGCTTAATAGAGTAACAGGATTAGAAATGATGTTCATCTTGCTATAAAGGTACATGTGTGAAGGACACATAACCTAAAGATACCTCCATATGTGTGTTTAGCTGTCAGTGATCATAGTTAATTAACAGAATCATGTTTTAATTATTTCTGAACATGTGCAATTGTTTCAAGTAAACTTGAAGACGAATAGAAGACCTAGTCCACTGTGTCGACGGACGCCGTATTTAAAATGTTACAATCAGCACTTTTGTCAGATTGTCAAATAAATGGTCACTCAGGCTCAAACCCCAACAACTGTTGTACTTTCACCCTCTGGTGACCTATTATGCCATTTGCCAAATCTTTTCCTAAGACATTCAATTGGCTATAATTTAACACTGTTGAAAGTCCGGTACATTCATGTTAATGAAGAAGTCGACAGTAAAACCTAGAGGTATTTTAGCACTCTAAAATCTGGGACCAATACAGATGAATTTTTAAGGTAGTCTACAAAAATTAAGAGACAATTGGACACAAGAAGTATTGTTCCTCATCACCATGGATACTTTAATAACATCATTGACTTTGATTGCAAATATTTGAAAGGAACACCATTGGCATGTTCAGTCTCGTCCAGTTTATTAAGAAGTTGGGAAAATCCCTTTTCATAAAATTACTTTACAAATTACTAAAGTTACACCAAGACCAAGTCCTCACTTTATTCACTCCAGAAACCAGTACATTGTTCCATAGCTGGAAAATGAAATACATTCCTTCCTCAAAAGGTATAGCCATTACCCCTTGTATTCAAAGTGGGGATCACAACTCTTTTAGGGTCCTCAAAACATTTGGGGTGGCCACAAACTTTGGAAGAAAGAGATTGTTGATATTTGTAGTAAAATGTTGAAAATTTGTAGTAAAATGCTACATAAAAGTAACAACTTATAACACTAAGAACACTTAATCATGCAACAAAGCAAAAAAGAACTCTTATATAGGAGGGGGACCCTCATCCATCCCCCCCCCTTGACACCCATTCCCCCAGGCCACATCATCATCCGCTACTGGAGGGTCACTACGATGACGAAGGTGAACACAATTTACCCTCTCTGGCATTGTCAAGTTCTTGAATATTGTTTAACTTGTCAAAGCAGCAATAATTCGTCATGGAAGTTTATAACTGTAGTCAATTTCCCACCAGATTCACCAAAGTAGTAAACTAGTGTGTTGTTGTTCCATAGCAAGACAATGAGGTTCTTTCTCTCTCAAAACATGCAAAGTATCTGAAAATAAGCTCTACCAGCTGATAACAACAAGTGCAGCCCAGGCCTGATTCATGTGATGCACTTGTTATGGAAGTTGTGTAGGCCTAGGCAGTAAACCTTAATCTTTCTTCATCACAGTGCCTCAACTGTTTTAAGCTATGAGCCTTTTGTGTGCATTTTGCTATAAATCTGTTGCAGAATTAGGCAACGTATTGATTTACTTTGCCAAAAATAATTGACTTTCTGGAGGCATAGATCTTTGCTGGTAATAATATAACAAACTAACCATAAATCTGTGATCGTTTATTACTTGGTGTTGCGAGATGAATGATATGATCCAAACTCAACCATCTGTACTTTACAATATTGTACAAGATTTTAATGTAAGGTCAGATCCAAGCAGCTTATACTTAACTTCGATCGGTTTCGATTTGAATACATCTGCGATTAAATGTTCAACCATAGATGAATTATACATAACTCACGGAACAAAGAAAGAGAAACATAATTGGACGAGGATAAGATACGGCCAGGAGGTAGAATAAAACTTTATGGTGATTTAAAACCTGAGACATTATAAATGGTTAGTGTCAAAGTTGCTTGTGGCTAGAATCAATGATACAACACCTGGGATTTGAAATTCATACTTGTTATAAAACAACGGTTCAATAATTCAAGATATTGGAAAATGAATAATTAACAGACTTGTTTTTGCTGTCTTTATGTCAGTAGTGAATAGATGACAGTTTAACACGATACAAAAGGTCTCTGTGGCATGAACAAAACAACATAGAAAAACATGTATTGCAGTGTGTTTTTTATATCTGAAGAAGGTCACCTCCAATACTTTGGAAATATTTAGTATATAAGAGAAAGCATTCCAGCAAATTTTCCAGCGAAAGTTCAAACATTAAGTTTTGGTTGATATCTGTGATTTCTTACGGGAGCACAAAGAGGACTGCAATGTGTGCTTCTTTTATCCAGGAAAAATAAATACAGTAACCTGACGAAAATTATTAACAGGATGACTGACATAATAGATTCATTTGGACGCATTGAGTTTGAAATGATGAAAAATAACAATGTTATGAATAACTCAAGTTTAGTGTTCAATTCCTCTAAACTTTGTTAAACTGTGCTCCAACAGCAACTTAATTGATCCTCTAAATCCTCAAAGGCACAACTTTTCTTTCTCTGTTTAGCTTCATGCTCATATAGTATTTACCTTAGTGAGGTATTACTTCACTGAAAGTACCATTATTGTCATAGATGATCGCCATTTCAGTGAACTGACCTGAGTAATATGACTAACACTGGTTATGGGTTAGTGACTTCATCCCTCTTCACCTAACCTTCAACCTGGGATCTCACTGGTACCCCTGGCACACTGCTTGCTTTAGGAAAGACATGTCACAAAACTGCAGCATAGTTAGTCGACGAACCACGGATCAACATTTGGACATCACGGCCACCAAGTTGGAACCTGTCCTGAGCATAAAATACTTCAACCAGGGAGCTGCTACTCTAACAGCTCCCTGCTTCAACCAACCATGGTTCACCTTGAACTACCTGACATCACCTCCTTGCTATAAGTGAAAGGTACTACAGCAGCAGCATCCATATAGCCAGATCATCATCTGAACAACATCAAGGGCATCCCTGATCACTCAACATCTTCTGAAGCACTGGTCTCATTTATCTTTCTCCTTGAAGTAGGACGCTGCAAGATTTAAGGTTAATACTTACTTTATCAACACTGCATGATGTAAGAAAGCAAGTCACACACCATTGATTTTACTTGACATATATCTCTAGTCTATGTGCAAGTATTTCAGCAACATGAGGTGGTCATTCCTTTTCTTCTCTGGTATAGAGGTCACAACCATTTACCTCGGAATATGCTAGAGAGATCAAAACTTTGGTCACCGATGATCAAAGTATTTGGCTTCTTTGAATTTACTGTCGCTGTTCACACATTTTCTTCACTGAGATATTGCACAGTATCATTAAACTGTCAGTCCTTCAAAATTTGGGAAATAAGTAAGATCACTAGAAAACGAAAACAAAACATTTTAAGAAAACTTTTGCTAACAAGAGAACTGATGTTCTGGCAGCTCTATTACAAGAGAATATCGAATGCAATTTGAAAACAAAAACTATTAAGAAGAAGAAACTATAAGTAACAGCAACAATCAAAAAAAAATTGGTGGGTACTTTAAGGATTAAATTGCAGTATGATACTTTTTGTTTTAGTTCTATCTAGAAATTTATGGGGGTTGGGTGGGGGGGGGGGTGCTTTAATGTCAAAACTCACTTTTAAAGATAATTTCCATATTTAATAAGAAAATGTTGGCAAGTAATCATTACCATCTCTTCTCTTGGCGATTATCAATTTAATTAAGAAACTCATTTTATTAATTACTTCAATTTTAGTAAAAACAATGATAATTGTATGAAATTTGGATGTAATTGCACACAAACAGATACTATTCTGACATCTTCAAGTTTACCTTCAAGTGATAGGTAGCTTGATTGGGGCATACGGGAAGGCTGCTGGTTAGTTCCTATGTACAATAGCTTGAGCACCAGAGCATATATCATTACATTTTGAAGTGACATAAGTTTTCTGAGATATAACTTACCAAGCTTCTCCACAGCTTCGATGCAAACACTTGGATACATGTTGTCATTATACGTGCCCACCACAATGAGACTTCCAGTTTTTACAAGAACCACACCAATTTTATCCTGTAAGCATAACAACAAAAAAAGTATTTAAAAGATATTTAATATAAGTAATTCTGCTGGGGCTGAATTTACATATTGTTTGTTGGTCATTCCTCTGACCAGTTTAACTGTCACTGAGGTCATCAAATGTCAAAGATAAATATAAAACAAAAGGAAAAGAAAAATAACTGAGTAACTTTGTTATGTCTTGGTGCCACTAGGATGTGAAACCCTTTTACACTCCTCTTTGTTTTTCTCTATACATTTTCATAGCCGAATGCAAACAGAGACCTGAAAACAACGCCAGTATTAAGGTCGTACTTAAAACTTCACTAGTTTAGAATCTTCATTAGCAGAACCCGTATCAATCAAGGCAAATAAATAGTTAGATAGTAATAAATGAAGTGATAAAGAGAGGCTGCATGTGAAATCAAGAAATTGCCTTTAAAAATGTCATTTTTATAGACAAATCTGTCATATTGTCATTAACATAATGACATGTTCTGAATGGGTGATTGTTTCTGTTTTGGGGTGGTTGTTCATCGCATGTGTCTCTATTGTATAAACTAATGAATAAAGAAAGGTATGACTGATTGCTCAAAATGTTATCAGAAATTGAAGTTAATCTGGATGCATGATGGGATATGTTTTTGTCATTTCAGACCCACTAGACAACCATTAAACTTCAGTAAGCTCCAAGTTGAGCTGTAGGTAACATGTTTGGAATCCTAACCATTTAGCAGTATTGATCAATTATCATTGTCAAAAAGTGTGTGGCGGTTAAAAATAATTTACTCGGTAATGCAAGTACCCAAAATGATGCTACTGTTTGGCAACATACTTGTAAAACAAATGAACCTTTCATAATAAATAACATGGGACAGAAAAATCTCTATAATGAAACATAGACTAAAATATTACAGGACATTTCATTTTAAACATTTCCATTGTGTAAGCGAATTTGACCGTACGGTACCGATGCCACGAGTATCTCAAACTTATAAATATTCATCCCTGCTGGAAAACAATATTCACAAGCTTTCCTTACATTTTGCCAATCACTTTTACAACTTTGATATTAACGCAAACTGTGTCGTCTGCTCTTACCCTACTGTAGCCATGGTAACTATACTCACACATTTTGCATAAATAGAGCTTGTGTCAGCCCTAACACATGTATATTTTCTTTCGTTGAAGAAAAGCCCTTCCTCTCTGGTGCGCGGTGGATCTCGAAAGGCTGCTACGAAACGTTCCATTTGGTCATTGGATAACTGAAAGAACGAAAGACATCAATATTTATATTTTTATGTTCTTTATTGTGGTTTATAACCCTGTCTTATATCATTTTTTACTTTTACTGCTGTTATTAGTACTTTTAGGTATTCTTAAGTTTGGTAATTTTATATTCCAGGTATTGGTTCTTTTGACCAGTGCTTTTGAGCATGTCTTATTTCATGATAACAGCACTTTAATATATGGTATTTATTTATTATTATATTATTATCAAATGTCACCATGAAGATCTTTACGAAGAATTACCTTCAAGAGTCACGCAAAGAGGAAATGTAAACATGATCAAACCATTGCTTCATAAATGCTGGTCCAATGGGAGTTACGGTACTAGGCAACACACATCATTGTCATGGCCATTATTACTATTTTAATTTTGGTGTGATGGAGGATGGACGTTGGTAGGAATTTGGGGCAACTTAAGCAAAATTTTATAGGTCAAAGGACTGACTGCCACATTTCTTGAACGATTTTTTGGCCGATTGCTCAATATGGAAAATTCCTCAGAATTAATTGTAAATTATATCAATGAGTTGCTTAACACTGGTACTCACGGAGAAACCTGCCGAGCTGGCTCGTAACGAAACGTCCTTTCTGCGGATGATGGCGCCGTTCTCTACGTGGCGGGTGTCAATCAACGCCTCATGGAGAAGGTTCTGCATCTGGTTCATCTTTACTTTTTCCTTAAAATCGAACAAGAAGAGATGTAGTCATTGGTTAGGATACTTTGCTCAGTTTAGATGAAGATGGTCCAACTGTGGATGGGCCTCAGTTTGTGAAAGAGTTCCATTGGGGCCTCATTGATGGTATAGAGGGTTTATGACTAATTCAGGTAAATAGATTCTGGATACTTAGATTGTGGTACTTAGACAGTAACTATGTGTGTGTTATAACATCCTGGATGTATCCCAACTGACTGCCTTCTGGGCATGATCTGATCCAAATCCCAAGTTTGTGGACTACTACTGAAAAAAATTCAAACCGTTCATTCACAAAAGGGCAGGGCAAAATTTTGACAATATATTAAAGGGCATCACGCAGTAGGCCCCAGATATGCTAGAGGTCAATTTAAGTAATGGTCACTCATACATGCTCAGCAATCAACAAACATTTTAAGGGGCACCATTTCTAGTCCACTAAGACATTTCATCGTTAATTTAACCCTCCGAAATATATAAGAAAAATTTGGACGCTCAGAAGCTCCACCATAATAACATTTAAACAGTGTCAGCAAAATACAAGCATGTTAAAATGTTGTACCAATACTGGTAACACTTAACGCAAACCTTGATACAATTTATAAATAAGCACATTTTCACCATCACAATTGTTTTATTTTTAATTTTTTTACAGAAGAATGACCACCTCACCTGTACAGCACCATATCAATATAGGTCTATGCATATGGTAGGTGTGTAAAAAGTACACATTAAAAGTACATAGTTTAATGCGTCTACTAACATGAGCTGGACAATGGATAACATATTGGTCAATTTGATGCTCGATCGAGGGTATAATTAATTTGAATAACACACTGATTACATCATCAATACATAACTACATGACTATCGTAATTACTTACCTGAGCTGGAGGTTGGTTAACCTCCGGGTTACTGTGATTACTGAGTATATATTTAATCTGATTAACACACTACATTACATCATCACTGTTTAGTTACATGGCTAACCTCATTACTTACCTGAGACGGACGATGGGTAACCTCTGGGTCAATGTGATTGATAATCAGCTTGACCAACTCCTCAATCCTATCAACTCTGTCCACATCGGTCACAGTAATTGCTCCACTCATGGACACAACAAATAAACTTCCCAACTAGCAGGCCAACAAATGTGTTTTATTTACAGCCTTAATTACTAGGCTCTTTACAATTAACTGTTTACTATGTAAGGACAGGCTTATCCCTACACAGTAATATCTGCCACTCATTTATAACCACACCACAGAGCTAAAGGTAATACGCAAATAACTGTTAACAAGACAATACACTGAGAACATTCCTCATACCACTGTCAATGACATCTTACTGCATTACAAAAGACCCATGCGGGAAGCAAAGCTTGGCTGGTTGCTATGGGAACTGTAGCTGGTAGGGGGAGGTTCAAAGGGCATCTATAGATAAGTGTAGTGTGCAACAGGAATATAAACAGTTTACTGAAGGAGACAAGTGTCCAGGAATAGAGAGAATCAATACTCATTGGTAGGAGGGGTTAGTGGAGTCAAAAGAATAAAGTCCACATGGATAAGGATGTTATACATAACTTGGAAAGGGGAAGGAAAATAAGTTATAAGTAAGGTTTATTGTAGAGTTATAACAAATATAGAATATCAAAATCTGTGCTTTATTTCCAGAATAACAAACTTAATTAAGCCAGGATAATATATTCCTGAAAATTTAAGAAAACCTTATGAAAGTAGAAAAAGAAAGATACTTTAGAGGTTATTACAAGAAAAAAGTTTCAAGCAAATCACATAAGCAGCATCTGTGACCATTTAAAAAACATGATTAGAATACAAGTGGTGTGTATTTAGAAGACCCTTAACTTTTAGAGATACTTTTTAAGAAAAGTCACCAAGAAAGAACCTGGATCGACATGTCAAACCAAAGAACCGAACATTAGAGATTAAAAAAATTATCAAGTCTATTTTATTGTACTTATGTTTATTATTTTTTTAATGTTATTTTTCATCTGAAACCATTAACACTACATTGACAATATACTTTTAATAAGCTAAAAACACACTGCAAATGAACCAACTAAAGTTGTAAGGTTTGAAAGTAAAATAACTAGTACAAATACTGTAAATATCAACAATGTTAACACACCATCTAAATTGTTCTTGACATTCTAAGTCTATTAAACACTCATTTAAAAGTTGCTTTAGTAAGGGTTGATCAATCAGAAACTATGGAAGCAATAAACACTTGGAGGCTCTTGCCACAGACATAATGAAACCAACTCTATCAAAAGTTCAAGTTTTTTATACAATTTTTGAAATTGTATGTCAAGAATTTAAATAAGAAATCCTAAAATATACTCAAAATAACAGAGAGTAAGTTCAATGAATGAAAACAAAGATATAACATTGTAAAGTTTACCTCTGGATGGAATGCAAATTTATTCAGTCTACAAGACCAAAAACTTAAACATACATGTATTGAAAGTTCGAAAATGCATCAACTGGTAAACAGAAAAATACATGAACACATGCACAGTACAACTTTACAATTTGTTTACACATTATGGGCATCCATCACTTCTAAGTATGGGAATTAAGGCAAACAGAGGGAGCTATGTACATACTAATAAATGCAACTTGTAGTCTTTCCATGCAGTATGGTACAGTCTGAAACACAACATGACTGTGAGACCCAAACAACACAATGTGTGGCAATACTTAAAAGTATATCAAATTCAAGCTGTGACTTGACTAAGAATAATAGCCTGTAGTTACAGGGAGAGCACAGATGATGGAGTGGGAGTGGATTGGGGAGTGGGGGTATAAGGGTGGGTTACATGCATATCATGATACTTACAGGAAGAGTTGATTCCAGAATGCCTTTCAGCTTCTCAGACCGGCTCAAGATATCCTTATAAGAAACAGATCCTGTGTCTGACTGTTCACCAGAACTAACAAAGTGTTTGCAAGAGTTTGCCATTTTTAGTACGAATAACGAATAACAAATACAACAAGATATGGTTTGTTCTAGATGAGAAGTAATCAGATTCTCAATGAATGAAGGTTCTATTCATTGCAGTAGTACCTCATTAAGAGATATTCAGGATACCATAGTATCTGTTCTGTATATGTCCATATGTGTGATCAGCTCAATCGTCTTTCTCCTATAACCAGTAAATGCTAACAGTCTAACACTACTTTGCCATTTGTTTCCAGTAAGGGATAATACCTTCATTCTGCTCCCAGACATGGCAATTCCCAATTCCTACAGTTACTTGAACTTTTGATAAAGAAAACAAAAGAAAAGCTAAGTGATGTTGCCATGACAACTATACACTAAGCCCTCTTGTGACATTCCACAGTAGCAGTGTCCAATTTCAAGAAGAGGTGAAGAAGCAAAGGTGAAGTGGGGACGTAGGGCAAACTGTAATCATAAGAAGGAATAAACATGAACAAACAAACCCAAGCAGCTGTAAAACTGTCTCACCCACCTTGAATATGTACACACTTGTTTATATTTATGGACTTGTGATAAATATTGTTGATGGGTATATATATGTTCCAAAGGGTGGGTCTGAGGGAGAAGTCACAGGTGGCTATATTTATAACATCTGTTGATAAATGGAGAATCCTAAGCAATCCTAAAATGTCATCTTTTCAATAATAATAATTATAACAGCAACAACAGCAATAATAATACTAATGTAGCACTTAACATAAAGGAATATCTCAAAAGCAATTTACATGGGACTATAGTAAAATCTTAAGAAGTAAATATATAAGATGCATAAAGAGTAATATAAGGAACAAAGTAGTCAAAGCAAAATCAGGAAATAAATCAATCAATCAAATTAATAAATTTAATTAAATAATGAAACTAATACACACAAGGTTAAGACAAATAAAAACATTATCAGTCAGTAAAGTACATGATGAAAAGATGAGTTTTACTTCCACATTTTTTCCACTAGCCAGAGCTCATGTTGTATGACACTAGCTACTGGCTAAAGTTATAAAGTTAGACTGATCACAAGATTACTTTAATTTAATTCATCACGTACTGGGGAATAACTTTAAAAGTTTATGCATCACCAGGGAATATTATCGCAACGTGCAAGAAATTACATTATTTTTAAGCATAATAAGCATCATTAGGGAATGATACATCTGGTATCACATAGTACTGAAAAGTAAAAAAACAGATTGGTATGGAACATGGATCTTGCCTTGGAGGTTGGTTGATTGTTTATAGCCTATGGAGCCTGTACATTACAGATTGG
>KN895541.1:9986-24141 GCA_000934455.1 Apostichopus parvimensis
AATGTGGCCAGCAACAACTTACAACTCTTATGCTTTCGTTTGATATTGATTTAGAAATGATCAGGTGTGGGTAACTGGTGGTTGCCCAGCCCCCCCTTTCCTTGTTATTATTTTAATTTTTTCCTGTATCATGATATGATTCAGTTGAATGTCATCAGTACACATTAGCACCAGATATTTTATAAAGTGAAACTATATCTTTGTACATGTGTACTGTATATTTCTGATTCTCGAAGTGCGATGTTGTTATACATTGGCTGAATAAATGAATGAATTGAATTGAATTTAGATGTTCACACTTTCACAAGCCGTTCAACCCCTGAAAAAGGTTAACGATTACCATATATGTCTATAGATCTAGATGATTCGTCGTAGTCTTTTATAGTGGATATGAAATGGAGGATAAGAGCTTTAGTGTGTTAAGTGTGAATATACTTTGGATGAAGTTTGTTTGTAGTCTCAAAGGGGGAAGGTAATTGGTATAAGACAATAGTATGTACTTCCTCCTTCATGCATCCTGTGAATTCAAGACCACATACATGTGTATGTTTGTAACTTTTGTTACAATGAAAGATAACTTAAAGAGTAAGTAAATCAAATAAAAAGATAAAAAAAAAATCATGACCTGACTGCCTGACAAATTTGTGAGTCGATTGTGTGACTGTTAAAAGTGCGCAAAGATTTGACTCAAAGTTTCTGTGACAGGTAAAAGACTGGTATTTGAGAGCATGTTTTTTTTTTGATCATTTTGTAATATCAACATTGTGGAATCTTGAAGACATGATGATGATGAATGTTTTTTTTTTTTGCACCATTTGATTGTGATTAGTTTTATTTGAAGAGGTGTTCCAAACAGATGATGAATATGCATGAACCAATTTTTTTTTTCACTGTTTGTTTGTGATTAGTTTATTTGAAGAGGTGTTCCTAACAGATGATGAATATACATGAACCAATTTTTTTTTTCACTGTTTGTTTGTGATTAGTTTATATTTGAAGAGGTGTGTCTTACATTCATTATATTCCTATATATTGGCATGTCTTACTGTACTTGAAGATACATTATCCATTGAATACTGACTGTATAAGTTTTTCAAACCGAATACTAGTGTCAAACAGTCTTGGTAATGAGAATATGCTTTGTACTGTATGGTACATGATTACACTTGCAGATTATGTCAGTCTTTTTTCAAACAAGCATTTTAGTCCTCGATTGTACGGTACTACACATACAGAAATTTTGAAAATTTCTGTATGGATTTATCCACACATCTGATTGGTGACTCTTGGTTGAATCAAATGTACTACAAAGTTATAGATCTCACAATTGACTTTTCTTTGGTTCACAGACAACTTCCAGGACGGCATCCAGTCTCGTCCTCTGCCAAGCACCCCTTCCCATGGACCTCCTCCTCCTTCTTCTTCAGGTGACCTAACGGGATGGAGCTCCACCGAGGATGTATTTGGAGCCGCAGATGACAGTGACCCCGATCTCTTTGTGGTTCTCTTCGATTTTAATGGCAGTGCAGAAAATCAGATTTCTGTGAGAAAAGGTAAAGATATACAATATATACGGATCAGAAATGTGGCCAGCAACAACTTACAACTCTTATGCTTTCGTTTGATATTGATTTAGAAATGATCAGGTGTGGGTAACTGGTGGTTGCCCAGCCCCCCTACCCCCCACCCAGGGGGTAGGAAGCTTTCAAATAGTGGGGGGCACAACATCAGAGGGGCACTTTCTCATTCCATAACCACCACTCGTTATGCTATGAACCAATACACAGCGGCCATATCACTTAAATATATATGATGTGTTAGTATGCTATCAATACTATTTATTGAGATTGTTTATTGTTAACAGTGCTACAAAAAGATATGGGATGCCATTTTAAAAATAGCATGTACAGACTAAAATAAATAATAAAAATAAAATATTAAATTAACAAAGGCTTAAGATATCCAAAAGACAGTTCTTCATCAAAGGGGCACATTTTATTTGCGAGTAGGGCACATTTGCTATTTGGGGAAAAAGTGGGGCGTACTTGCCACCAGTGCCCCCCCCCTAGCTCCTACCCCCTGCCCCCACCCAAGATGGACACATAGTCAAGTGGTTTTTATTAATGATGTAACGTGAAATTGATATTGCTCCGTGTTAACAATCTCTAGAGTCACATATGCAAGCCTGTTGGAACAAATAAACATTGCAACCTTTTATTTATATAGCACAATGCAATAGAATTAGAATGCTTAGAAGCATACCAATGTAGACACAACTTCTGTTGCATCTACAGTACACTGTTCGAAACCTATCTGTGTATAGCTTTAACTGATTAATGACTGTATTTTAGTTGATTATTGAACTGTGTGTATGTTTCTTATCTCTGGCACAACAACTCTAAACATCCATATGCACTGACATTACAAGGATGTCCTGGTTGCCATATATATATGATACTCTCAAGGATTAATAAGTGTTTCTATCCTGCTATGCCATATATATCACTGTATAACCACAAGTGACGCTTTATCGTCATAGAAACAGATTTCTGAGAAAATCGAAGTCAAGTAGAAGCATTAGGAGGGGAGGGATTAAAAGACCTCCCCCCCCTTGATGCCTAACCATAGGACGTGTCTCGATCTTGCGTTGATGATCATAGTCTAGGGTCCATATTAATTGTCATATATGTGCTCTGTTAATGATTTGTAGTTCTCTACATAACTTAAAAGCTGATGGAACATTATCATTGGGGTGCTCAAGAGGTGCTGTCGATGCTATGGAAATATGAATATGAACCAACACAGAGGGATATGATCTGATATATGCTATTTGTATGTGTCTGGTTCAGTGACTTAAATACATTGGGATGGACTTGCAGTAACATCTAATGACTGGCAAATTAAAAAGATTCAAAACATGTACGTACTGTAGTAACTGTACTGTACCAGGGATATAATTTCAATTATAGTGTTCAAATATTGTGTACTTTATACAGTAGCAGGCTTGAAAACTCTGAGCTGTATCTCTCATAAATAGTTATACCATCCCTTTACAGTACTTCTAACTGCTATAAAATAATTACATTTGCACTTGTATCTAACAGCTTGCCCATTTTGTGTAGCATCTTGATGAGATACCGTATAAATGTTTCCCTGCCGGTAATGTTTATGCTTGTAGCAAATAACAAAGGAGAGAAATAATCAGTGTGGTTTATTAATGTGAAAAAAAAAAATAGAAAATAGATCAGTTTGCTTTAGTATCATGGATCATGTTAGTAGACCTGTGTAACAAACCAACTCAAAAAGTGTACAACTTGGGAAATTTCAGACCCTATTAAATTTTACTAATTTGTCGTAAGTTTTCTAGTTTTGCGTGGCCAAAAAGATTGTTTCAATATAACTAGTATTGATACATTTGTTAATTGATTAGAAGAAATGCAAATTGACAACTTGGAATGATGAATCTATAGTTAACTTAGGTGGGATCGACTTTGCGCTGTGAAAATCATTTTGACTTCTTTAGTTTCCTTTAATAGAGGTACTGCATACTGTCAGCTTTATATTCCTCCTGTAACAAAACAACGGTAAAAGATTGTTTCATTCAGTTCATACCCTGTTGGTTTCCAACCAAACTGCTTTCTCGCTTGGTTTAAAATGTAACTGAATAAATAATAATAATATAAGAAGATATAGGTACTGTAGGTATGTAAGTTCAGCTTCATGCTATAGCAACATTTATACTAATATGCATAGAATTGATAAACCCAACTGGACTGACTACTGTGTGTAAGTATATAAATATATATAGTAGCCTAACTTTATACTTTGTGAAAATGATTGTCCAGGAAAAAAGTAAACAAAACAATTGTGTACTATGAATTACTTATGTACCCTATAGAACAGACGTTAAAGCTAGCAATGCAACGCATGATGCACATCTCATGAATGCAAAAAAAAAAAAAAATCAGAAATTCCTCCAATTTCCTATGTATATATTTTATATCAAATGCACATCACCAGAACGCAAAAACCTTTCAGAAATTCCTCATTTTTCCAATGAATTTTATATGCTAAGCTTCTTAAAACCCCACTTATGGTGTTTGAAGATCAGCCCAAAGCGATCACTATCATGTGACCTTGAGTAAAAATGGTTAATTTTAGAAAAAAAATAACAAATTTGGTAAAGTTGTATCCACGCACAAAATTCATGTCTTCTAGCATTCCATAAAGTCTAGCAGATTATACTGTATAACATTGCTTGAGTACTGTACATTGACTCCATTGACTCCATATATGCTAGATAGTCAAATAATGGTCACTCATGTTCAACCTTCAACTTCTAATAGAACACTGTAATGCCACCCTGAGAGCATAATTTGGTGCCACCATGTAGGCATTTACTGCCACATTCAATTGTCGAAGTGATGAACCCTCCTCAATAACTGAGCCAGAAGCTCCCAGAGAAAGGTCTTGTCCTTGTCGAAGATGACAAGGTCAGCCTTAATACTTCAAACTGTAGATCTCTTCCACGATTGATCATACTAACTAACACATTGTTTTGAAATTACCCATGTATATACAAAGTAGCATATTAATTGTCAGATCATGGTTCATCTTGGCAGCATCCTATCAATCCTCTGGGCAAAGGGTGCAATTAGTCTGTTTATATTAATGATTCCAGCCTGAGTTTGTTTACATTACAATAATTCTTCCAAACAGTGACCTAAACACATTTTCATCTTGTAAGCCTTCTTTGAAGTTGTTATATAAGTACAGTCTATTTCAATATGACTAAAGTCTCTTGTCCACTAAATATATCATTTCTTATTGGAAACTGTACATACATGTGTTACCTTCAATCTTGGAAGCCTTCCTCAGCCTTAATGTAAAGTGTACGTTACAGAATCTGTCATATTGAAGCTACTGTATGTTATTATTACGTTAGTCTGTCACCCATATACAGTAGGTTTCATCTGAACTGCATTGCCTATTAATGTGTGTTCACAATCTGCAGTAGTCTGCAGCTTTCTTCCAAGCATTCGTCAGACCTCATCAAGAAACCTCTTTTTACTTACTCTGTTGTTTTCAAATTTATCTTAAATTCTCATTGTTGTGAATCGTTTTCAGTAAAAAATGTATATATCCAGCACACACGATACGACTACCGTTATTATAATCGGTTTTGACAAACGTGGCTTAATACACAGCTTGATGAGGCGGTGTTTCTTACGCTAGTGAAATTTTGATTCTTGAACGTCTATTGCCAAACTTGTCAGCTATTCTTTAAATGCCATTGAAACAAAGAAGGGACACCTCTCCATCTATGATTTTTATTTCAGGGGAGCAGGTGCGAATTCTTTCCTACGACAAAGCTGGCGACTGGTGCGAACTCCAGAAGGTGAGCAGCGGAAAGACCGGCTGGGTACCATCTACCTATGTCACGCCGTCCAGCAGCCTCGAGAAACACTCGTGGTACCATGGAAGGATAGCTAGGAATACGGCAGAGTACCTCCTCAGTAGCGGCATAGATGGCAGCTTCCTCGTCAGGGACAGCGAGAGCAGTCCCGGACAACTTTCAATATCCATGAGATACGACGGGAGAGTCTATCACTACAGGATAAGCAATGGAATGGATGGCAAGGTTGGTGGAGAGAGGATGATCAATGCTGAGGAGCGTAGGCGGAGAGGGGGGGGGGGAACTTAACATGAGAAGCTGTTTAATGAAGGGGTCGGTGGTTGGATGGGTCATTGGGGAAGAGGCTAGAACAAATGAAGTTTACGTAAGAAAGTTTCAAGTTAACAAGTTCTAGAACTTTTGGAGTGAAGTAATCTACTGTTTAAATCTGGTCAGGCATTTAGCATTTAGGCATATCTTTTTTTTAGGTAGCCTACAGTACTAATTTTTAAGAAATAGTATCTGAAAATTGTTAAATTCCCCCAAAGAACATTAATTTCAACCACTTCATGTTGTTCAGTCTGACTCAAGGTTGCATGTGTCAGTAAAAGCATTCAACTGTTTGTGACCACATTTCACTCCATAATGTTCATCTAAGAGACCCCCCTCCCCAATTGCAACGAATTGCCATCCTACACAATTATATACATGCATTGACAGCAAATTCGTACTTGGCATATTTTCACCCTATTTGGCCTATGTCATCAGAAAAACTGGCAAACCTTTGTCGGTCTTCTCCATCCAACCTACCCCTCCCCCTCTCCCTTCATCCCTTTCCCCAGCTATTGAATTGAGTTCATTAAACTAGTACAGTAAATTCACATGCCCTGTGTGAAGCATTAATAGTATTAAAAATTTATGCAAATGTTCGGGTTTGTTTTTTTATTAAACAAGTTTTATGGAAGAAAATTAAAGTTAAACAAAGCAAATAGTTGTTTTCATAAACTTATTTTACATCTTCCTCGTTCATTTCACCTTGCCAGGTCTTCGTTACAAATGAGAAGTGCTTCAACTCAGTGGCAGAATTGGTCCGCCACCACTGTAAAGAGGCAGACGGTTTGATCACAACTCTAAGGTACCCCGCCCCCAAACTCAACAAACCCACGGTCTACGGTGTGTCCCCGCAGGTGGACATATGGGAGGTAGACCGACAAGACATCGTCATGAAGAGCAAACTCGGAGGCGGGCAATACGGAGAGGTCTACGAGGCCTGTTGGAAGAAGCACAATCGGATCGTCGCTGTCAAAACACTGAGGGTAAGATGTGAGAAGATGTGAAAAACATGATCCAACGTCAATAAAAAGCGTATAAAAGAGAAGAAAAATATAATAAGGAACACAAATATAAAAAGAGAAACTATTCGCATGGACTTTTCAAACCGATGACTTAAAGAAGAAATCACTCTGGCTTAAAATACCAACGGAGCAAATTCCTTGTAAAGCTGCTTTTAAATATAATTTTTTTATCACCAACTATTGGCAGTGTTACATAACAATTAACAAGGTCAGAGTATTTCTGTAAAATGAGCAGTTGACAATTCTAAAGTCTTTTTCACATTTGAGAACACCAGTGGGGATCTATCACTCAAAGGCCAGCAACTTCGTAGTGTCACATAGGTCACGTCCTCGAGATCAGACCGGGCAATGTTGATCCCCCCCTACCCCATTTAGGGGAGAACCCTGACCTTGAGAAAACCAGCGGGATCTACCACTCAAAGGCTAGCAACTTCGTAGTGTCACAAAGGTCACGTCCTCGAGTTAAGACCGGGCAATGTTGCTCCTCAATCCCTCCCCCCCCCCCTTTGGGGGAGGACCGTGACCCTGCAAATGCAATCAAGCTTGTACTGTGAATGATTCGGAGGATCCTAGGATGACATCACATCTCTGTTTACTTTCTACCATCACTTGAATTTAAACTGGCATTTGTCTAAAAGTCAGGCACACTATTGTACTATACTTGATGTTTCAAGAAACAACATCAGGAAAACACATTTCTGATATACCTACCCCCTTGGGGTCTCAACTGTGGAGGAAAAAAAAGGCCAGAGACACTTTCCCATTTTATTTCAACAACATGAATGTGACTATTTTAATTGATTTTTCTTCTGCTACACTGTCGTTTTTTTCTGAATATTAGTTATCCTAGCTGTGTTGTGTTTGAGAAATACCGAAACCTGATAAAAAAATAGGCATTTTTTGTTGTTTACAAATAGTGGGATAATTTACATTCAAACATTACAACCCTCAATCATGGATAAAACTATTGTGGCCTTCAAGACACTGAGTCCCTTGAGAGGGTTTTGTAGACTTTCCGAAATAGGAACACTGCATAACGTGATAAAATATATGTAGTGGAAAACTGACTTGATTCCAGGTTAGAGTTTGGGAAGGTTAACAACTTCTAGTCAAGGACTTTATGGAGAATGACAAACTGAGAGTTGTTTACCTGCTTGTTTGACTTAGATTAATGTTTTGCAATAAAACGGCCATTGAAAATGAAATCACTTCCAGATGTGAAAGAGAAGTGCACTGTTAAAAGCAGTTTCCTTAGAATCCTGTAGACTGTTTTGATACTCAAACAGGAGGGAAGGGGTGGGGGGGTTGGGGGAGGTGGTATTAGAGAGGTAAGAGGGAGGCCAGTAGGGGATGGGTGATTTTGGACTCTTGCGTTATTGTATTTGCAAACTCAGGCATATTTTGCACTGACAGTGATCACTTCTGTATGTGTCTTTGGTTGCTAAACTACATTTCAAAAATCAATGAAATTAAAAAAAAACATTACCAAAGATTTGGTATTTTGATTTGAAAATTGATAAAAGCCTTTTTCTTGTGGTATTTTCATGTGCTGCTCAAATTGATGTTATAAAGAGAGCAAGACAGAATAAAAAAAAAAGACAAGATGACATTTGAAGAAAGAGGCAGAAAAGAATAGAAATTGGAGAGGGGAAAAAAAAGTGACTTTGATGGGGACTGGAAAATTGAGTTGTTCTCACAATTTTGCTAACATTCCAGGCTAGCCAGTAGATTCAAAATTTGGTTATTTTGCCAATCTGTCAATCTGGTTTTACTTATTTTGTATACAAGATGAAATAACTAGGATTCACCTAAGATGAACATAGTCACAGATCTCAATATATGAAAGGTTTGACATGCTAGAAATACAGACTTTATACAGTATGGTACTGAAGTTAAATGCACGCAAAACTCTGGCTTCGATGCTCATGGAACACGTGCCATCTCAGTTTCCTGTGTAATTAGCATCTTGACGGTGTGAAGACTGTTTAGTCAGCATTTCTTAGTATTTTCATTTTAATGGATACACATTTCTTGCCAGCTATACAGTGTCCGATTCTTTGTTTTTGTTATTAACACCAGGAGCAGAAGTGATTGTAAGTTTGTATTTACTGGACATGTAAGATATAAATTATGATATTTTCTTTGGAGATATTTCAAAGAAATCGTATAACTCTCGGTTTTATTTCATTGACAGGAAGAGAACATGAGAATCGAAGAATTCTTGAGCGAAGCCGCAGTGATGAAGAATGTAAAGAACCCAAATTTAGTGCAATTGTTAGGTAAGGGAACCTAGTTATTGGCAGCTAGTAGCAGATATGTAGAAAGGAGTAGTGGTGTGGGGATTAATTAGAACATTTCAACCCTGGAGTACATGTGAAATTGTTTGAACGATAGGGGCAAAATGATTTTCTAATCGGGAAGGATGGAGAAACAAGCTGTTTAAGTTTGTTCTTGTTAATCAGTAAGTTCCCATCTCCTCCCTCCCCCTGCCCCCTGCTAGGGCACCCCCCCTCGCATCCACCCTACTCAAATATTGTTACCCATATGTGGTAAAATGATGATCTCTTACCTAACGGAACGATGTAGAAGGTTTGGGAAGAAAATGATACAACAACAAAAAATAGCCACCGAAACCCTTCAAAAACATGTAGACCAACTAAACTGCTGTCATTACAACAGTGTTTGTCACCATTTAAGGATCCTTTTCTTTTGTCAGATTGATGACTTTTGAAAGGTCAAATGTGATGGTTTTAAACGGATACTTTCATGTTTATTCATGTTTATTCATTTGTTCATTTTTTTTTGTCTCTCCCCTACTTTTTTCTCTTTGGCAGGTGTATGTACAAGAGAGCCCCCATTTTATATAATTACAGAGTTTATGCCTTACGGAAATCTGTTGGAATACCTCAGGGAAAATGACGAGACGACACTGCCAGCAGTCACCCTACTCTACATGGCTACACAGGTGGCCTCCGCTATGAGTTACTTAGAAGCCATGAACTATATTCACAGGTGAGCCGTGGGGTTGTTACAGACGTGATCAGAGGTATCCGCGAACTAATGAACTCTCGGTCGAATGTCATCGTCGCAGCATTTAGGGTTGACCCTGTCATCCAGTGTATGTGTTTGTCTTGCTTCATGTCAATTTACATGCCAATATGACTCGGACCTCAATGTTAACCCCGTTTACAAATGCAAGACGGTATGAGAGTGTTTACATAACGGTATGTCATTCTGACAATTACGGTATATAAACCTGTATACGGAAGATACGAACACCGTTTTGTCAAAAAACAGGGAATTCTCCTCGCATTATAGCTACACGATGATATTGACCCCGATTGTTTTGGAACACAACGCTAAAACGAAAGCTAAATCAAACACAAAGGAGAGGTACTTGAAACATAAATGATCATAAGATAAACTTAAAGAGGTCCTTGAAAAAGTCATAAATTTTATAATATTGGCATGCACAAATACCACGCTTCTTTCGAGGATATTAAATATTGACCAATTTCCGAAAATGCTTTTCCTGAATGGGGTCATGTGTCAAGTAGTACCTTCAAAGGATAGTGGGGGATTTTAGCAAAACAAATTGTTAAAACTACCCAGGTTAGTAATCCATCTTTCTTATCTTGAATACATTTGATGTTGAATACATTTGATCAAGTTCATTTTTCCTCAACTTCAGGGACTTGGCTGCACGAAACTGCCTGCTCGGAGAAAACCACCTGGTGAAGGTCGCCGACTTTGGGCTGGCCCGAATAACACAGGGTGAAGTCTACACGGCACAAGCCGGTGCAAAGTTCCCCATCAAGTGGACGGCACCTGAAAGCTTGGCGTTTAACAAATTTTCCAACAAATCTGACATCTGGGGTGAGGATTAGAGACTGTAGTTATACCCTCTTTTTTGCAATGAATCTGGATTGATTAAGAGATTTTCTCTTGAATACATGTGTGTAGAAAATAATGACATAATCATGAAGATGTCCTTGCTTGTGGAAGAAGTTAATTCCTGTGGAAAAGATGCACCTCATCATAAATATTGTGATTTTAGGGGATCCGTCAAAAAGTGAAACAGTTGATTTCGTCTGTTATGGTATATATGCATCTGTTTGTGTGTGTTTATAATAGAATGCGTAACAGGGCTTGAGTGTAGGTTAAATGTCTTTGAAAGTTCCTTCAAGGCTAAATGAAAGATGAAGCCACTTTCTCAGTGCAGATCTCACTGTTTTAATTCATTGGTTTATTAATTCGAATAAGGCAATTTTCAACAGTCAGCATTTTAAGAAAGACAAAAAAACAACATAGCATACTGTTCTGTGGGAAGACCATTTCAATACCTTGGTCATAACTTGCCTTCTTTGAAGTGTCTGCTATTCAGTCAAATCAATTCACAGCTTACCCTAAGAAGAGAATCAGTTTGTACAGTATGTGGTCATAACCGAATGGGTAAGAGGGCTTAGGAATATGTTAAACGTCTAGAAAGTTTCCCTTTCGAGGCTACATGAAAGATGAAGCCAGTTTCTCAGAGCAGACCTAAATGTTTAACCATGTGAAGCCATGCAGTTTATCAATTCTAATAAAGGAAAGCAAAAGTTGTTCTTTTTACTCGGTATGAACATCAGAATGGATGACATTCAACATCACAATATCCTTGACAAATTGTTCAAGTATTGTAGACATGTTACTTTAGGTCAGAAAAATCTTACGATTTTGCTATTGAGCATGGTGTTTCATCTGAGAAATTGACCTAATGGACTGACTAAGTAGTGTGGTATTTTGAATTGATAAACCCCTGTTTTCTTAAAAGAAAACAATCCCCCTCTCCCTCCACCACCCCCCCCACCCCCCGCAAGAAAGAAAAGTTGTATAATAATGCAACCTATCCTGTCACCAGTGAAAATTAATATTCTACAATGTATCAAATTTAATTTTATGCCTGTCATCATTTCTTAAACTCTGCTTTGGAGAAGTTTGTTTGGTCTGTTATCCCATAATACATCACTCCTTAATCAGCTGTCTATTTGGATTTTCAAATGTTGGTGTTGGAAAAAAAACAAGAAAAGAATAAAACAAAGCAAACTGCTCTTTGGAAACACAATTTGAATACCTCGGTCATAACTTTCCTTCTGTGAAGTGTCTGAGTTTGAGTCCGATCAACTCACAGCTTACTCCAGGAAGAGAAGCTTTGTCAGGGCAAGTCATCATCTGTACAAGCAATGGTGAACCTTGTAATAATAATATCTATGTTTATTCATAACCAAAATGTGTAAATAGTTGGAATATAATTGCTTAGAAGTCAATGCAAATTGGATTTTAAGATTTGGTGGAAGTGTTAAATTTTATTTTCAACATTTGGATGAATGATTTGTGTAATTTTTTTTGTTTACAACAAAAAACACAGATATTTCCCAGTTCCCTCTTGTTACTTACTCTCCTCTGAAGTTGCAAGATATGTATTAATAACCATTTCGCCCAAACTATAGAAAATGTTCATACCTCTGTAAAGGAACCAGCTATAATGATCATCTTAGGTGTCAGATATTGACACATTTTGGGTTTTAGGTAGCTACTGGCCAGTTTGATATAAAGAAGCTACAGATTTTTAAATAGGTTTATATAAGCTGTAACTTTCTCACGCTCAAATGACTTTTGATTTTGTTTCGGCAGCTTTCGGTATCCTCCTGTGGGAGATTGCTACGTACGGTAGTTCACCTTACCCTGGTCTAGATCTCCAGCATGTCTACGGCAAACTGGAGAAAGGGTACCGGATGGAGCGTCCCGAGGGGTGTCCGTCAGACGTCTACAACCTCATGCTGAACTGCTGGGAGTGGAAGTCTAGCGATAGGCCTAGCTTCAGGGACATCCTAGACGAGATGAACACGATGTTTGCCAACTCCAGTATAAGCGAAGAAGTGGAAAAGTCCCGAAGGGAGCCTCCGATCATACCGGCCAAGAAGCGCAGCAGCAGCAGGAGGGACGGCGTCAGAGGTGGGATGCCGGACGAGAAGCCCAGGAGTCACGACGGTGGCAGCGGCACGAGGGTCGACGAGAGAGGAAGAAACGGGCGGGAAATTCACACCAGTAACGAGATCCACGAACAAGGTGAATTAACGCGTGATATGTGGTTTGTGATCTTTAATGGTAAAGCAACACCCCTCCCAAATAAATGTGATCCATCAGATACCCTCTCTCCACCCCACCTCATTCATTTGTACTCTTTGTTTTTTTTTGGGGGGGGGGTGTTTGGTGCACCCGGTTGTTAAAGTACTTCAACCTATAGCTGGGGGCAGGCCTCAAGGCTTCAGGCTAATTAATGGCTAAATGATAGTAGACTTCGATAATTTGCCTTTAGAAAAAGAAAAGAAGTACTTGCTTCTCTCTGCCAGTAGACATTCAGAACATAAACACATAATAAGTAGGGTAACAATGGTCAGTCAAAACATTGGAAGTTCTCTACCTTGTTCCCTCCCAAATGTAAGCCCCAATTATTGCATATTATCAGCAAATATTATTGGGCTGCTCTCAAAAACCATCTGCACAGTAACTGATCCACAGTATTCTATAATACAGGAAAATGCCAGTGGGAATTTCATTTCAAATTTCAGATTTTTTTAAATTTTTGTGCCCTAGCATTTTTCTTAGGAAGTGGCTTAATATTGTGAAATTCTAATTTGTAAGTCTCTGAGAAATAATATCATTTTTTTTTCAACCCAAAAATAAAATAACTTTTATTTATTGACATTAATGTAAGAAAAGATAATTTTCAGAATTTTATGCTAGTTTTGTTCATGTTTACTCTAGTTGTCATAGTAATACCTACATAAGATATTTACTAGCAACCTTCTTAACTAGCCTTCCATAGTTTTTCAAGTTTCAAGTTTATTTGTACCATCATCATTAGAGTTTGCCTGAGTAAAAGAGTCGACATAGCTCTGGGATGAGGACGGGTCGCCGTTCTACCCAACCTTCACTTTTCTTTTGAGTGTAGGGTGAATGGTAGTCTCTTGATTTAAGTCTCTATGAAACCATTAATGTCTGGTATGACTAAACCACCTTTTGGTTCCTTGTCCTCTCCTACAAGTGCAACATCTCTTTCACCACCTTTATCCTCCATCCTTCCTCTTTTGTATCTTTCTTTCTACAGTACCTCACGAACCTCCAGACTTTCCGAAGAAGAAAGGCTTCATGAAAAACTTGGGAAAGAAGAAACGATCTATGGACCAATCGATGGAGAACGTGTCGGCTGCCGTCGATGAGAATAACACTCGCCACCAAATGTCAACCGTCCCTGGCAAAGAAAATGGAATCGACATGCATGCAATCACACAGGATATAAACGCCTTATTTGTTGGACAAAATAACGCAAACTCTTCACTTCTGAAACCTGGCGCCCCGCCGC
>KN895569.1:4510-30132 GCA_000934455.1 Apostichopus parvimensis
GTTTATATGAAATTTTTATAAGTTGAATATGTAGCTATATAGTGGATTTTGGGCCAACTGGCATAAGGAGAGGAATTTGGAGGTCACCTTTACATGTACAAAATGGTTTGAAGTGCAGATTGCTATTTATGTGCTGTGTTGTATCCATTGTCATCAAGTCTTTACACTGTAAATCACAAAATGTACCACTTAAGAGGCAGCTAGATAGATTTTAAATTTCCAACAAAAACAATTCAAGAGTCATCTTGCATGATGGGTATACCCACACAATATGTTCACATGTTTTTTGTAGAAACATTTTGACCTCTGCCGGTCTAAACTTAACTTTGTCTTTGCTCCAAAAGCACTTCTAGAACTAACTCTAATGAGCATCCAAATACAAAGTTATTTCTCATGAGTTATTGCATAATGTTGACCTCATCCAATTGCAATGAAGTTGACAACCTTTCAAAATAGTATGGCTCATCTACAAAATATGGTCTTTATATGAATCATGGGTACTGCAGAAGCAAAGTTAATTTCATATGATAACTTGTTACAAAGTCTATTATTGTCATATTCAGCTACACTCAAGCTGCACCGAAACCTTTTCAAAACGTAAATTTACTTTCAAATGCGGTTACATGAGTTAGGCTACCTGATCCATGGGCAAATTATTCGGGCCTACGGTTTGTATTCTGTCCATATACAGTGACGATACTATGAATTGTGTAGAAAACATCCGTGTATCAGCATTACAGACTATCCACATCTCTGTCTAGTTGTTGTTCGCCATTGCCAAAATATAGCGATAATTTATTCAAACAGTTAATCATAGCGACACAATATGCCATGTTATTATACATGCATATCTATATTTAAAAGCTTAAACTCGCTGTCTACGAGTATTATGTTTTTAAAATCCTGCGCGTCTCGACGTTGATTACTCCGCAAATCTTTCACTCAAGTCAAGAAATTATATCAACGCAGCTAAGTAGTACGTGAAGTAGTACGATGTATCCCATACATAAAGCACGCAATACATACAATACTATGTATTAGTGTAGGGACTATATTAATGCCTGCTCTAGTTTCACAAAAAGTACCATAAAAATTAGTTCTCAGAATTCAGATTTGCAGACACTTTGTTGCGAATTACTGACTAAAAATTAAGAAAGACAAACCAGTAGTTGCTGCATAATAAGTTTCGTTGTGCACTGGCTCCTCCATAGCCAGATGTTACAGATGTTTTGAGATGTATATTCTCTTCTTCATTCAGGCGAAAGAATAAAATGGCGGATAAACCTTTGACAATAGTGTATGCACTATGTACAGTAGCAGTTACAAGTACGTACGTAGAGAAACTAGTAGGCCTAGAACCGTAATATGACTGTGGGACGTACTAATAATGTATACATACATGTATGTGTGGGTAGCATTATGTATACACTGACTGTGCCAAGAGAATGAAAAAGATAATCGTCATTCCATAAAATATACGATATATCATGATATTTTCCAGTTACAGCTGGAAATAATAGTCCTACTCGAGGGGGCCTTCCGGGTCCATCGGGCACCTGACGCTATACAAATATACCTGCTGAGGGGTAGACAGCCTGATCTCTCTGATAGAGGGAGGAAATCAAATGAGTGAGCATATATATGGGAAATAGTTGGGATGAGTAGGCGATGAGTAGGCTAACTGATCGAGTACCGTGAAAAACTTTTTATGATAAAATTTAACAATATTATCTATCAGTGGTGGGTTTCTCCCACCTTTTTTTCTCACAGAAGTTTCATTATTTTCTCTAGTTGTCGACCTTTCTAAACCGAGATTTGATTTAAAGCAGTGACTGGCGTATACAGGATTTAAAGGTGGGGTTGGGGGGGGGGGGTTCAAAATTTCTCCCGAATGATTGCAATTACTTTTGTGGTAGGGTCAGAGGCGAATGAAGGATTTTAGAAAGAAGGGGATGTACTGGGGCCATTGGAACTGACTCTAATGAAGGGGATCTGGGGTCGAGCGCGCAAAGTTTTGCTGATATAAATACTGCGTGAGCGGAAAATAACTGGTGGGGGCATATTAATAGCACAATTCTACATGCAAATATCCCCCGACTGAAGTCGAATGTAGGGAATGGCCCGTACATGACACTTTTATCTCAGACTTACTGTACCTCAGTGTTGGACAATTTCCTCTTACTTTGAACTTCAAGTTGTCGCAATGTTGATAACTTTTTCTCACGATTGGACATTTAATACGAGATTTAGCCTGACTATTACTTAGCTCAGCATGATAAATTATTATTTTTCGACTTTCTTATTTTTCCAAATTTCTTCAAGCTACGATAATAGACTGTATGATCTTAGCCAAAATTACCAAACCTGTCGACTTTTGTTATGTTGCAAGTAACTTGCCAACTCAACGGCGTCGACTCAAGTTGACTATAGTTAATTATCCGTGAAACGCAGCAATTTAGTTGACAATTTTTGCCAGCAAGTCGCGTCTGTGTAACTTCTTATTAATTTTTATTTATATCTCTTATCAAGTGAGTGTAACTCGCGTTCAATTGTAAACTCGATAATTTGCTAAATTTCGCCAAAATATCATATCGTCGTATAACCGCTTGCAACGCAGCAAATCGATAATATTTGTCAATTTTCATAGTGGATGTAGCTCGTCAGCGTATAACTATCAAGTCGACAAATATCAAAGCTATTTTTGAGTTGTCAAACTACGCAAAAGCAGAAGCTCGTAAATTTTCATCGAGATATAATTAGGCTTACTGGCGCAACTTCTGAACTATACAAAAGTCGACGTTTTGTCAATTGCCATTTACGTGCAACACAGCAGCTCGACAATTTTTGTGTTACGTTAGCGAAACTCGTCAAGACAGGAACTCGCCTGTCATGCTATCAAGTTCAGATCCATCATACCCATGACCAGGGCACATCCACCATTTTATTGTACATGAGCAGGTGGATGAGATATTATGTTGTCAAGGGGAGGGTGTAAGAAGAGGGTGGCTCCTTGAAACAAACGTTATATATTTATATATTGTACATCAGTGGCACGCACAGGATTTCAAACATGGGTGGGTGGGGGTGGGGAAGGCCTAGGGGGGGGGGGGGTGTTCGCTATTTCCCTGACTGATTTAGGTAAGGATGAGCTAGTATATGGAAGAACCAGAGGCGAATAAAGGATTTATAAAGGACGTAGTGGCCCTTGAAGGAGGGGGTGGAGCCAACCCCAGAAACTGAACACAAATGCTGCATTCTGAGGCATATTAAGACCATAAACTAGGTCTATAATTAAACCTTAACTCAAAGTTGTGCTAATAGTACTATTGATTACTTGTGTGGGGTTTGAAGGGAGGGGGGAGGGGGGTGTACACAAATAGCTGTGGTTTAATTCTTCCTGAAAAAAATTTCCCCTGACTGATGGTGAAAGGTGAGGGGGTATCTAGGATTCTGTTTTGTAATATTGTCTGCCAGTGGGAGAGGGGGAATATAAGAGCTCTATATACGGCTCTGGGGAATATGAGTGTTTGCTGCCATCTATTTCATCACAGCTGTGTACATTTTGCACAAAAGTTGTACAATGTATACACTATCCGAATAAAATGAATAACTTTCAAGATTTGGTATCTCAGCAACAAAACATGCTATCAAACTCAGAGTTGCAATTATCTGTTTCTTTATATACTTGCTCTGTGCTACATATTTTTTAAAGTTTTATACTTCATTTATCCCTTCACTGGTGGTGAGAGGTAAGGGAAGGAGGAAGGTACAGGGGAAAAGGTATAGGGAAAAGGGGTGGGTGGTATGGTTGAGGGGGAGGGTAGTGAGAAAGGCCACAGATCTGGACATTGGTAAAGTTGAGTTGTAAATCGAACACTTGATTATATTGGCAATAGTCCAACAAAATTGCTTTTTGATGTAACTAACTTTGCACTTACCAGATTTAGAAGACCAGAAAAAATAAAGTCGTGTGAAAACTTGTTTTAGGTCCAGTCATATCATGATTCAAGATATGGAAGGTTACTGTGTACACTTTGCTGCATGTACTCTCAGTCAGCTTCATTATATTGCCTAGTTTGGATGAACTTTGATATAAAGATTGTTGACAGTGACTGTGGTAGCAATTACATTTAATAGTGATTAGCCTTTACATACTCTTATTAAATGACATGTACGTTGACAGGCCTGACTGCATCAGGTTATTTTAACCTGCTAAACTGCAGTTAGGAATAAGTTAAGTAATGAGCAATGTTTCAATATGGAGACTATGGACTAACAATTATATGGAAAATACTGAACATACATGTCATTGAGGAAAACTGAATAATATGAGTATTAAATATGCCATATAGAAGTATACAATTTCTGGCACATGGCATGTGTATGTGGCAAGCACTATACAAATACTCTCTGCCTGATCAGTATCATTGCTTTTAGTAGAAACTGTTTTGGCAGGCCTACATATAGCAACTATGTAAATTAGTTGCTGATGCAGAATTACTTGAAAGGAAGGAGCGATGGGGCCGGGGGGGGGGGGGGGGGGTGGTAAGAAGGTTGGGTGTAGACCAACATTGGTAGATACCAAAACTGTTTTAAACAATACAACTAGTTTGCTGGATGTTTGCTGTATGCTTCTTTGAAAGGCACAAAAATTAATTTTGTTAAATGTTGTAGACTGTTATAAACCAGTACAGTATATAATTACATTTGGAGAATGACATCATCTCTGCTTTGGTTTACTCACTGAATGCAATCCATCAGAAACAACACAATTAAACTATGCATCTGTGTACCTAGTCATGAAAATATGAAACACAATGACATGTATAGAAAATAGGAACGTTCAACAACTGTGAAAGGTTAGATATTACAAACTGTTAAAAGAATTATAAGATAAAGTTCCAACTCCTCTGCAGTGGAGAAGTTAGTTTATCAAATAGTTGCAATTGTCACGGTTCAGTTATCTTCCTCTTCTTCCTCCATA
The DNA here is from genome assembly GCA_000934455.1 of Apostichopus parvimensis. Taxonomy (NCBI): domain Eukaryota; kingdom Metazoa; phylum Echinodermata; class Holothuroidea; order Aspidochirotida; family Stichopodidae; genus Apostichopus; species Apostichopus parvimensis. Next base: position 9,495 of record KN895569.1, read on the forward strand.
ACTGCCCTTTTTCTCTTGCGATGAGAGACCACCATATCAGACATTGTAATTTTGGTAATTTCTCTGTTTTCCCAATTCAAAAATCCTTGAAGACTCTTTTGACCGGATGCGAAGAGACTAAGTTCGATGGAGCTCAAGTTTTCTGTCAACCGTGTTATGTCTCTGTGTGAGGCATTCTGTGAACCATCCATGATCCGTCTGAAACGTCCAACAAATGTCTACAACAGGTAAGATAGAAAGAGAAAATGTTGTTTTTTTTTCACACAAAAGAAAAACAAAAGAATAAAACTGACGGCAGAATAAGGTAGATGTGCAATGCTGTTAAATCTTGTTCAGTTGTCTTTTACTTGATTCAAATTTAACTTATATGCCTACACAAGTACAATATGATTCTCTGTCCCACACATTTACTAAAACATCATTATCATTTTTCACATTGATTAATAGAACAAATTTTATGTATCTTTTTGTGGTAGGACTACAGAATGTAACAAAGGTTACTGTATTTCTAGGAAATTGCACCATTATAAAGCATGGAAATGGCATGATTAGTGATCAAGACTGCATAGAAATTGCATTTCGGTGAATCATTGTATGTAAACTACAGATGTACATGTATGGTATATGAAACAACATTGTATAAGCTAGTTACTGTATGAAACAATTTGAGAAATTAATTTGACGATAAGTAGAAATTGTCAGTGCCATTACTGATGTCCACTGTATTTCACCACCCCTGGGTGCCATGCAATATGTTGTTATTAATAACATGATGCATGCAGTTGAGGTCAAACAAACAATGACCATCAAATACTTATATATGCTAGCAGGCCTATACAATTTCTTAACTATGCCTCTTAAATATATTAATTTATACTGTAGCCTATTTGAAGTAAAAGTTAATGAACAGCATACTAATGAAATAGAGGTTTAGATGAAACTCTACAGCTTAAACATAAGCTGATGTGAGAAATTGAAAGAGTTCAGACTATGTTACAGCTAGCTACCTCCAACAGAGACTTCCCAACATCTGTGCTCTCCTGGTGCTGGAAAGTTAACAGCTTTGTACCAAAGGCATAGAAGAAAGGTGAGTTTGTATGCATATCAACAATATTTGAATCTGCACTCAATATTTCGCGCATATTGGCTTTGTATGTCTTAGGAAGGTCCACAGTGATAATATTTCGTCTTCGGCCATGCAAACCTTGGGCTAACCACAGTGGTAGGTCTAACTTTGTGCCAGGAACAATGTGTTCTCCATCATTGCTAGGATTTAGAAAACCTAACCGGTGCAAAGTGATTTCACAACTGCATGGAACTTTCTCTTGTGATGCTAAAATATCCTCGACATTATAATAATTTTGAGACTCGTCATGGTATCTTGTGTATGACACTCGGGACATTTTGAATGATAACGATGAAGTAACACGAAATGAAACATGGAAAAGCCTTGTCCTAACACAAATCTCTATACGCTAGAATTACAAATTTACCGCTATCATGTAAACAGCCACCTCATTGAAGGTAGCAGCCACTAACAGCAGACACTAACAGCAGCCACTAAGAGAAAACGACAGTAAGACATGACACAGTACTACAACTGCGGTCGTGTGTGTTAGTTATAACTGACGCTGCAGTCGAGTGTGTTGTTCAATTAGTGCATAAATAAGAAAGGTTTTTTTTTTTCCAAAATCGATTAATTTTAGTTATGGAGCCTACTGAGATGTCCGGTTAGCACCACATTAAAGTAGAAAGGTTCCTCTTCCACGTGGTATGTCTCTACTATCGGTAACAAAACCGATTTCTTGACCAAAAGTGGCCTTAAAGTTTTAACCCCGATACGGACATCTCTAAATGCGCTGTATATACGTAATGTGTAATGATCCCAAAAATGATTTATTTTTCAAAATCGATTAATTTTAGTTATGGAGCCTACTGAGATGTCCGGTTGGCACCACATTAAAGTAGAAAGGTTCCTCTCCCACGTGGTATATCTCTACTATTGGTAACAAAACCGATTTCTTGACCAAAAGTGGCCTTAAAGTTTTAACCCCTCCCTAAACGCGCTGTATATATTAAACAGTTCTCTGATCATTACACATTACGTATATAGGCCTACAGCGCGTTTAGAGAGTTATCGGTTAAAACTTTGAGGCCAATTTTGTCAAGAAATCGGTTTTGTTACCGATAGTAGAGGTATAACACGTGAAAGAAGAAGTTTTATTCTTTCATGTGATGCTAACCGGACCTCCTAACTAGGTCGATAACTCAAATTAATCGATTTTGAAATAATAATATACGTTAGGATCATAACACACTTTTTTATGGCCACTTTTGGTCAAGAAATAATTTTTGTTACCGATAGTAGAGGTATACCACGTAAAAGAGGAACCTTTGTACTTTAATGTGGTGCTAATCGGACATCCTAGTAGGCTCCATAACTAAAATTAATCGATTTTGAAAAATAAATCATTTTTGGGATCATTACACATTACGTATATACAGCGCGTTTAGTGATGTCCGTATCGGGGTTAAAACCAAGTTATGGCCACTTTTGGTCAAGAAATAATTTTGTTACCGATAGTAGAGGTATACCACGTGAAAGAAAAACTTTTCTACTTTAATGTGGTGCTAACCGGACATCCCAGTAGGCTTCATAACTAAAATTAATCGATTTTGAAAAAAATTAAAAATTAAACAGTTTACTGATCATTACGTATATACAGCGCGTTTAGAGATGTCCGTATCGGGAATTAAAACTTTTATTTATGCCACTTTTGGTCAAGAAATAATTTTTGTTACCGATAGTAGAGGTATACCACGTGGGAGAGGAACCTTTCTACTTTAATGTGGTGCTAACCGGACATCATAGTAGGCTCCATAACTAAAATTAATCGATTTTGAAAAAAATAAAAAATTTAAACAGTTTTCTGATCATTACACAATACGTATATACAGCGCGTTTAGAAAGGGGTCTGTATCGGGGTTAAAACTTTAAGGCCACTTTTGGTCAAGAAATAATTTTTGTTACCGATAATAAAGGTATACCACGTGAAAGAGGAACCTTTCTACTTTAATGTGGTGCTAACCGGACATCCTACTAGGCTCCATAACTAAAATTAATCGATTTTGAAAAAAAACAAAATTAATCAATATTTTAAAACTTTAAGCCACTTTTGGTCAAAAAATCGGCTTTGTTACCGATATTAGTGGTATAACACGTGAAAGAAGAAGTTTTATTCTTTCATGTGATGCTAACCGGACCTCCTAACTAGGTCGATAACTCAAATTAATCGATTTTGAAATAATAACACGTTTGGATCATAACACATTACCGCGCGTTTCGAGCTAATTTTCCCATTTGCATCCCACTCCTGTTAGGATCGAACGGTTTGTAGCCATCGAATTTCAATAAACTGTTACTGACTGTTTTTTCATACCACGTGTAAAAGGAATAACTCAACATCGTCATTGTACCTCTCTTGACTGTTGCATATTCTCATAAATTAATTGTTTAGACATTTGAAAAAAGAAAAAAAAATGGTATAAAAATTGCCGCAATTTACGCCTTTCTCCACAAGATTTGGTAGGATCACAAGTTTCAGTTCAATATGGATGCAGAAATCGTCCACCATTAAATTCCAGAATTATATCACATGAAAGAACAACATCTCATCTCTCATATGGAGCAATTATTGGCATTTTACAGTATGCATAGCGTTTATTATTATCGCTTTAAAACAGGTACGAAAAAGTAACAGTCTTATTATTGTCCGCTAATTTAGGCTGCCTTTAGTGGCTGCTGGGGATCCACTTTTCCGCCACAGCGTACCCAGCGCTCGTCACAGTGTACAAACATCAGTGGCCAACGGCGTGTAACGTTGATGTATACACTATTGGCTGCTGTTAGTGGCTGCTCTTAATGGCTGCTACGTTCAAACAGGTTAAACAGCCTTGACCCGAAGAAGACACTGAATGTAACCGTTCAATAATACGTGAAAATGCTATACGATAACCAAACATTGGGAACTGTTTGGTCGAAACTTGGGAAAACGGTGCCGACGGACCCTTCAGATCATTACTGAGAATATATTCGAATAAAAAATACCCTGCAAAATAACAGTTTTCTGAAGTTGATATTATTGCAATACGCTCTTAAATCTTAACACTTCGGGAATAGCATTTTCATTCCCAGCAAATTAGCTACATGAATACCATGATTATCTATATATTATCTTCATCACGAAGTAATGGCATGATCTAACATACATCTTGCAACAGCAAATGTGATTCATGACACTGCATTATTTTATCTTAACCCTTACTTAGAAATCCAAAGTCATTCGAGGCTTTGCAATCCAAAACTTCGGACGTAAGTGTTACCACTCTGAATCTGAAGTGATAATTCAGTAGGCCTAACCTGGAAAACGGGATCCGTAAGTTGTCTAACATATTTGTTCATTCCATAGAACTTAGTAGTTAAGTAGTATCAAGTTAGGTCTAGAATAGTAGGCTACTGTAGCCTACTATTCTAGACCTAACTTGATAGACTACCTAATCCTATGCAATCCTAAGTTAATGAACTTTGTAAGTACTTACCAATATAGTAGTTGGCTTAGTCGATCTTGGAATTACAAAGTTAGACTAATAACTGTATATAGAATACACTTCTTGGCATTTTGGCTAAGATCATTGGCCAAATGTGTAAACAGTGTACAGTAAATCGCTCACCAACCATTAAAGGCATTGAAGACTTGCCCCAAACCGCGTGCTGCCGTCTGAAGAAAGTTAACTTTCTGTTGCTTGCAAGTGACGTTTGGTTTGTGTCGCTACAAAATGCAGACAGTAATGAAACGTGATACCTTAATTGTTATCTTTAGCTGGACCTGAGATGTCCATCGCTGTATCGTTTGTATACTGTGCTGTGGGTATTGACCGCAGCTGTATGTACTACTGACTGTACACTAGTGTCTTGAGAATTATTGACGGTAGCAACTTATGTGTGTCTTTTCTGGGATCGATGGTGGTGTTTAACACTTCTGTTACACCTCATTCGAAACTAGGTCAAATTACCGGCATGTGACGTTCCTTTTTGCGCAAGTCTTCACCCCCTTTAACCTCATCATGGCACAGAGATGTAGGCTTATCTAGTCCCTAAAGGAAATTGTGATCTGCACACTTTATGTAGCATCCATGACACACCCAATCATATTGAAATTAAAGTTGCATTGGTAGTTAAAATTTTGTGCAAAAAGATGTCTGTCATACAAACAGTGCAGTGAAGCAACAGTCATGATTGTCATTTTGATGAACATTGCTAGCTGTTGGTCAAATGTTAAGCTCAACTAGAATGCCAATTTGAACCTTTGAATAAAGTGCAGGTGCTGTCAATTGCATGGTTGGACACCAAACAAGCTGTGGTCTTAAAAATCTGTGTCTGCATGGCATTATTATAATGTAACCTTCTTAGTCCAGAATGGTATCAAATTTCACTTCTAATACTTAATAGCTTGACTGCCAAATCTTGTTTTGCACACTGTTCAAATATCGTTGGATGACTCGGGATTGGAAAGAAGTTTCATATGATGTCACAGTCAAACAAACAATTGGAATATGGGAATACATTTTATCTTTATTTAACATGTTTGTCCAATGTATTTAAAGTTGGTGAATATTCTGGAATGATCCTACAAGGATATTGATGGTTCCATTTGTTCCTCAGTCCATTCTTAATAGTTACTGCTTGGTCATAAATTCTTATGACCTTATTACAGCCTGCAAGTGATTTTGCTATTGGAAAACTTGATTATCAATACAGTCTTAACTCTTCTTCTTTTTTCTTATTTTCCACAGGTTATATTTTGAAACTTCACAAAAGTTTAATTAGGTATCCAAAAGAGAAACAATACAATAAAAATGGCTCTGGTTCAAATGAGCCTCAATGCTATCAGAGTCACAGTGAAACCCAACTGTTTCAATCAACTGATGTATAAACCTTTAGTGGGGTCAGCCACATCTGGGCAAGTTTGTCAACAAAGAGAGCCCACTCAGTTCTTGGGAACAGAATATACCCGGCCATTCACAGGTAGTAGATGTTTGCACAGTCGGCCGGGAAAAGCGCCTTTTGGTGCATACGAACCATGGTCGGAAGATATGGCCTGCATTCTCCAGGGCAGTTGCATGCCAGGTAGTACCAGGTACTGCCGTACAAACTCCATGTTTGGTAAGCCCTTCCTGTATGACATTGTTCAGAGTTCCTTCAGCACTCAGAGAAGTTCATTCCACACCATCAGACCATTCCTTCCGAACACGGAGAGTTCCGACGTGAGTAGACACTTTTCGCTAGACGGAGCCAAAAACAGCGGAAGACAAACGGCTCACCAGTTGTGGTCGGAAGATATTGCATGTATTCTGCAAGGAACCTGCCTTCCTGGGAGTACCAAATACTGCCGGACAAACTCCATGTTTGGCAAGTTGGCGATGGCCGATGTGGCCCAAGGGTCTAGTTCCTATAGCTCAAGTGCTGCACCTGATGGTCAGGTGAGTCTGACACAAAGGCAACGTCTAAAGCTGGCAGTTAGAGATTACGGTTCAACAGTCATAATATTTCATGTCTGCATATCGCTCATGTCACTTGGAGGCTTTTATCTGGCAGTTTCAAGGTGAAGTAACAAAACAAAAAAACATACCCTCATAATTTGCTCTTTATCATATGATTTTTTTTTCCATTTTTTCTCTGGCAGGTAATTATTCCCTTTTGAGAGTCACGAAATCATGCTTTTTGTAGGGAAGCGTTGAAATTAAAATAGCTGGTTGTATTAACTATGGTTTGATCCATATTTGTAATGTGATGGAGAAATATCAATGCAAATGAAATGTTACCTCACCAAACCATCCTAGTATGCTTAGCTAATTCTTACCTAAATTTCTACTAAAGCAGTTGAAGGTTTACAGTCTTGTATGTTAGGCTAAGGCCTTCTCACTTTACTACAGTTAACCATTGGTTATGGTGACTTGTCACAGCAATACACCAAAGTGTGCAGCATTCAAACAGTTCCACCCTGCGACACTTCAGTGTGCAACTAATAATGTGCTTGTAACCATGCAGGTCCCCATGGCATTTATCCTTTTGAATGAGCACTTCGTAATATAGACAATGTAGACCATCAAACTCAAGTTTCCTCTTATGATGGTTTTCCATACATTTAAACCATTCTAGTTCATAAACTTTCTCTGGTTTTGTAAGAAACACATAAGATTGTCATGTTGTTGTTATTTGGCACTAATTCCATCCTCATTAATTGTTGTTATTGCAGTAAGCAATGTTGAAAGCAAGTCATGCCATTTTAGGAGCTCTTCATACCCTGTTGATTACTCAGTTTAACAATTTCAATATAAATGCAGCTTTTGCTCAAGTTTCTTTTAACATTTTAAATTCTCTTTGTCATTTTAGGTTATCAATGCTTAATTAAGCATTATAACAACATCACTGAGTGTTTCCATCTACGTCACATACTGTTTCTTATTTCGCACGTATATAAAAAGGTTGCGTTCGCAAGCAGTTTGAAAACTTTGCATCTGTAGCTAAAATCATGTGTTCAGGTCATAGAATTCTGCACAGTTTGTACACTTAGCAATACTGCCTACATCAGAGCATGTCATTACAGGTTGAGAGTCCCAATTCTCACATTAATTTCACCATAGATACATGGCTGTGACATTCAACTACTTAAGACAGTTGTAGTTTTCTTTGAAAAAGTTTGGGAAATATTCTTCTTAGGAAGTCCTTATTCTGAACATCATATACCAGACAATAGAGCTGATATAAAATTAAAGGTCATTATCATCATCAGTGTTATTTTCAATAATGAAATGTCCACATGTCGTACTAATAAACATACCACAAAAATATACTACATTAATGGTATGTCTAATTGAGTTTCATTTCAGATTATTTTAAGTGCAAACTGACAGATTTTCAAATATTCTTGTTTGCTTAATTTACATGTTATTATGAAAGACAAAACATAACAAAACGAATGGAACTATGCATTACTTGCTCGTTTGTCTTCATTTGGGGGAAAGAAATATGTATGAGGTTTCTTAGTGTCATCGATTTTAATTTTATTTAAAGAATTCCATGGCAGCTTTGGTTACATAGCATACTAAACATGGAGAGAGTTTTGGATGAAGGAACACGTCACTACCTCTCAAATATTATGTCATCCTTTTACCCCTGTTTTACTTCTTTTTTTCCTCTCACAGTGGGCTTGATGTCCAAAGTTTGCTGAAGATGCTACACTTTGGGGAGGATATCATCTCATCCAAGCTAGCAGCAGGTGCCAGCACATTTGTAGTCGCGTACGGTGTCCACAAAATTTTTGCTCCTGTTCGAATCGCCGTCACATTAACCTGCACTCCTTTCATTGTTAGATATTTACGATCGGTCGGATTTCTTAAAGTGAAAAAGGCTGCCAAATCATGATTTGATAGAGGTATTGAATCAGCTGTAGAAAAAAAGAGGTGTGAGTTGTGACTCCATTATTTAGTTCACATAACATATGTGAGAGTTTTAAACAGTCATATCAAGATACAACAGAAATTACATCACATACATTTGTTGTTTACTTAATACAAGTTCACAATTAGTGTACACATGCAATTTTATAACTCTTATTAATTAGTCAAAGAGAAAGTTGAGATAATATTAATATGTGGATTGAATTGGACTTTGGCGACAATTAATTTCACACTTTTCTCCACTGGCTATAAAATGTAAGTGCTTAAAATGTCAACGGGCTAAAATTAAGTTCCCACTGGCAGTTTCTTGAATTGTGGAATACTGTACAGGTTTATGGGAGGAGTACATTAAATGTTTGCTGATAAAAAGCAGTAAATACAGGGCTTATGTCTGGTAGAGAAATCATGCAATTGTTACCCCCAACTAATCATGTGTTTATATTCTAAATGGCTATTGGCAGAAAAATGCAAGGGACTTTTTGGTGCTGCTGACAAATGGGCAAAGTCCTATGGCAGTTAGTCAGAGAAAGTAACCTGAATTTTTAGGCCAGGATTACCTTCGTGTTTGTTAACCAAATTGTGTGGAGAAAATGGACCCTTGGGGGGGGGGGGGGTTGGCATATACACCCAAAAAATAAAATTATAATAAATGTTTAATAAACATAATGATGAAAGATAATACTAAACTAATAATCCTTTTATGTTGACAGTATGACATGCTACCCCAAATGGAAATTCATCCCTCCCTTACACACCCTCAACCCCCACATGTAATTGAAGTGTATAAAACATTGCTGATTTCAATTTAAGAGGCTACTACTGTAAACTTTTTTGTCTCCCTTTTGCAAATGTTTCACAGTGATTGAATACGTATTTAATATCGATTGGCAAATGTCCTTTTTTTCTTCTTCTCCTTTTTATCTCAGACAATAATTGTCAGACAGTACTGTAATATTATTTACTAACTGTAATATTAACCAGCAAGGATTAAGTTATGCTAGATTTCAGTCAGCAAATTGATCAGCAATAATAGTGTGTTGTCAGTGATCTTGATTGGCTCTAACTTATTCTAGACTTAACAATTTTTTTACCGATTGAATTCATATACCCAATGAGATGTTTCACGAACTTTGAAATACTTGTTATGCAAACAGATAGGTGGATTGGCCTGGCGATTTACTGGTTTGGAACCTGTGTACTGCTGGGTCCAAGACATTCGAAGGCCCAGTCAGACTGAAGTGACAGTAGGAATTTGTACCCCAGTACGTCCCGTGGCCACACTGTAACTATTAAAGTCCAATTTTTTTCTTGGTCTCAAGACAGAGACAGTATAAATTTGTACCCCAGTATGCCCCGTGGCCACACTGTAATGTCTAGTTAAGTCTAAGATTTGAGTGATGGAGGATGGTGTTGTGGGAGAGCGTTGGTGGTGGGGGATGATGTTGGCAATCAGACTTGGCAATTGACAATTTGAAATACTGTTTGTTTCAAGTTTCATTTCAGAATTGTATAATATGTTATTTACTCAATTCAATTATGTACTTGTACACCATATAGTTGCCTTATTCTGTAGTCATGCCCACTGGGCTGGTGATATTAAAATAAAATGAAATCAGTTTATATCTGAGGTTGTCATTTTACTGCTATAATTTAGTGTTTTAAGCATTCATGTTTCCCCACAACCACTTTCTTCATTCTATATCCCAAACTCCATATTCCAAGTGTTGTTCAGTTGGGCAACAGTGCTAGCAGTGTATCCCTTTGTGTGCACTGTGCGGACAATCTGATTTCTTTTAACTCAACAATCTTAAAAAGGTGAGATGAAATGTTTCTAGTCACCTTAATATGAAACTATAGTCAAGAATAAAACACAAACCATAGATGGGGTATGGTTGGGGGAGAGGGGTAGTTGGCAACCTCATGGAACACTACATTTTGTTGAGAAGGGGGTGGGGGGACAAACTTAGGCCATGTTTTTCTAGATCTTTCATATTTTACTTCTGGTTTCAATGTATGCCATACTTCATGGCAATGTTCAAGTAACAAACTATACCATTGGGGTATGACATGTGAAAGCACCAGTCTAGACATAGTTCTGTTAGTAGAATCCTGCTCCCATTCTGGAGTAGCCAACCAGGGAAATAAACTGAAAAACACACAAGAATATGGAAACACATGAAGCAAATTTCAAAGGTAGTTAATGTGAGCATTTTTATTTTGTTATTGAACATATGTACAAAAACTGCACTAATAATTTTTTTTTTCTTGTTTGGCATTTACCCTTTGACATGTTACCTTTAACACTATTATACACACTTAGTCAACCAGCAACATCAAAAGTGACAAGTTTTAAGGATTGTTGAACTAGTAGTTGAAATTCCCCTAAAAACTTTATCCTTTCCCAAGCTCTATTGTTATAAAAAATTCTTACTCAAACTTGAATCATATCACACACTTTCCATACAACAATACTTCACTTTTGATCTATAGTAAATTTCTATATCAAATCTCCATGGTGATTTCAAAGCAGTTTGTGGTATTCTGAGGTTGCTTTACCTGTTTTGTGTTATACCAAGAAACAGAGCTTCGCTAAACTTACTCTCTTCTACCCATCTCCCTCCCCCCCCCCCCCCCCAAAACAGTTGAATTGTCTTAGCTCAAACAAAACCAAAACGCTTGAGTCTCCCAACTCAATGAAAAACAAAGGGAAATGATTCACAGCTCCCACCCCCCCCCCCCCCCCCCCCCAAAACAGGACAATTTGAAAAGCATTCATTGCACCCAATATTTAATCTTTACCTAACAACTTGATAATGACTACTAGAAAATATTTTTCAGTTTTCATGATCAAGAAAATTGAGGATTTTTGTTCCAGTTAAAAGAATAGTTACCTGTATTTTTCCAAGAAATACAATAAAAAGAGACTTGAACTTTAAGATTGTGAAAAGATCACTTGAACCTTGTCAACTTTGTCTTAGACTAGGCCCCCATTTCATTCTAAATGTGATTAGATGTCCTTTACAACTAAAGTACCATGGTGCACTCTAGTTTGTACTTTGTGCCCATTTTGTTGACAGTATTAACTGTCTAAAAATGGGCACAATGCAGTAAGTTGAGTTCCACTTCAAGATGGATATTCAGATCAAAAGCGGAGCATTTTAGCATTTTTCTTGACATACGTACACACCTTCAATTAATTAGGCTATGCAATACTAATAAACTAGTGAAAATAACCATTGGGTAATGCTTACTGTGAGCTACCTACTTATAGATATTGTTATGGGTTCAGAGAATTCTTATCAGTAATGACAAAAACAAAACATTTCAGAAAGTAATTGGTAACTTAGATAAAGAAAATATGTCTATGAAAACTGTATTTTGCATTTTTTCAGTCCACAACGAGTTTCAACTCCATGTAACTACTCCTGGATTAACATGGTAATTATGGTTTAATTATACAATCAGGAATCTTGTCTCTTTCCGTAAATGAAGACGCTTAACAAACTTTACCGTGGACTGCAGCTTTAAAGTCTTAAAAAGAATGGAAAATAAATCTAGGTACAACTCACAAGTAATATAACTTTATCAACCTTTGGACCTCATCGCACATAACTGTAATAAAGTCCTGTTAATGTTATATACACCGAAGGACATCCAAAAGAAAATATGCTCATAATGTAAAAGAAATACAAAAATTGAATGAAATGAAAAATATAAGTAGAAACTATCCATATCTGTGTATTAATATGTAAATGAGGAAAATACCTTTCACAAAATTCATCTTTCTTTTAAGTTACCAAGGCTGCAAATTGTCACAGTGAAAAAGTAGCAAAAACTCTAGGAAAATCCAAGATACTCTTTAGGGTTATCCCACCATAAGATATATCATGAATTGATTTGACAGTTGCTCTACAGATTTATCCCAAAAATGTGTTTTTAAAAGCTCTGAATGATTCACAAAACACAGAGTTGTAGCTTTAAATACATTTAATATTAGTTTATGCTCTTACAGAGAAACCAAACTTTCCTGTGCAAATGACTACAATCCTGCACTAGTATGAAAGCTTCTGGAGAGGCAGCTTAAACTGAAATATTGTAGTAAAAATATTTCACTTCAAAGGTGATCATGCTTGGTACATATATAGTTTGAATCCTTCTTGTTTTTGAATAACTTTATAAACCTAATTGTGTGAGTATAGAAGGATATCCACGTTTAACCTTATCATGTTATATCAAGTACTGATTCAAAAACAAAGAATAAGCTCATAATTTTGTGAAATTTAGATAACAAAAATACAAAATGACTACTTTCCCTTAAGATAAGGCCTTATTACCTTATTACGATTACTTAATTTACCTTACATCAATTTTTTTTATTCATTTCAAGTACTAAAAAACATTTGATCTTATACAAAGCATATCACCACCACCCCCGCCCCCCCCCTATTTGTCTCAAGCTACATTAGGTCTTAGAAAGGTCTTTGACAACCTGGTAATCTTATTGAAAACCATTTTTCGGTCAAATTCATTATCAATAAACTAAATCTTTTGCAAAACAAATTCCTTATAGAACATAAAAGAAAGAAGAAAAAAAAACTTGAACATAATCAATCACCGAATGGATACCATCAATGCAACAATTTTGCTGTTATGATGAATAATAAGTCAGTTAAGATGGTTGCATCATATGAACAAACAAGTGTTTACTGACTACCAAATAGCAGCATGGTCACTTCTTCAAGACACTAGTAAAAAAAATGATATACCTCGGTTGGTATCTTTTTCTCCTCTTGTACGGCAGACTTATCTTACCTCCAGGTATGATTATTTGAAGTTTATATTGACAAAGAGGTGCAAGTTGTAGTCCCCACCTGTGTGACTGGAATGTTCTTTGAGTATGCATCTGGGCACAAAATTTGCACTCTCTGTGAATCCTTTCTCCTTACACACACTAGATATAAATTTAATCTGCTTGATCACGATTTCTTCACTGCCTGTTTTGGTCGAGAGTGCTGCATCACCCAGCTGTGATGACAGATACCCTCCATGGTCAATCTCTTGGATGGATTGTGAACGAGGAGCTGTCGACAGATGGAAATCAAAATCAAAAGACATGAAGACACTGATTATTGGAAGCCTAGTTTACATCTGAGCAATAGAGTACTTAAAAAGAGAAAGAATACACTCAAGCTTGCATTGGGGTTAGCTCAACCTAACTAACCCTAACCATAATGATAAATAAGAATGCAAAGCAAATTGCTAAACTGGCCGTTAAAACTTATGGTAAAAGAGAAATTCTGTGAGAGGATCATTTCAATTCCAAGAGGAAATATATCAGGATTTGATTAGAAGGGAAGAATGTGTATTGAATGTTGTATCTTTTTGAGGAGATCACCCAAAACGAGTTGAAAATACATTTGGGCCAAATATGATGATCTGATATTCCTTTCAAATGTTGCAACTTCTGTTTAACAAATTCCAATGACATTTATCAATATTTGAAAATACAGCAGCTTTCCTTGAGTTGATTTGTTAATTTTACCAAAATACTGGGGTGTTTTGCTCCAAACAAATTAGCGACTACTTTATAATTCCATTTAGGTCTGAGAATTTGGTGGCCAAACACAAACTTTTTTCTAGTTCACATTTATGCAAAGAACAAATCAGACATCAAATTTTTGGTAACTGGTCTTCAATTTTTGGAAAAATAAACTTGACTAGTCAAGCTATTGATCTGAATTTTTAGTATGTGATTTTTCAGTATCAAGAAAATTTCAAAATCATAGCAAGTGAGGTGTTGCATGTTGGCAACTTGGCACATCATGAGATAATCCCCATGACTGTGACAGTTTACACCCTTCAAGATGCAGTAACATCAGTCTGTGGGGCTTACCTTCCTGATCAGATCTCTGGCACCCTCTGATACATAACTTGGAAATGTGTAATCCACCTGTGTAAATTTAAGAAAAAAGGGATCCATTTTGCAACTTCAGAATTCATTAAAAGAAAAAGACGGAATAAAACACACTGCACAAGGAGCAATCTGATGTAGTACATATTAAAACAATTAAAACTACATAAATTTATTGAAAAATGATTGGTTGTCGCATTGAAAATTTTGAAGATACACTTTTTCTCTAATACTACCGCATGTTTGCTGCGAGTGTCTGTAGCCAGTAACACTGAGAAATTGAGTTAGCATTTAACAATTGGATGCTGTTGATTTTTCACTTTTATGTTTAAATTTTAATTCCATAAAACGGTGCAAAAAAAGGAAATAAAAAACAGAAAGTCTCCAGAGACCAATGACTCACTTTAGTAATTTTTCTGTAAGTTTCTGTATTGCTGGCCGTCTCAAACGGTGGCTTGCCGACTAAAAACTCGTAGCAGAGAACTCCAAGGCTCCACAAATCCACTTTCTCATCGTGAGATTTTCCTTCCACCATCTCGGGGGGTAGATAGTCCAAAGTGCCGCACATAGTGGTACGCCTGTTTCAAAGCAAGACAGTGGTAAATAATCTATAAAGCTATTCTATTTGTCAGTTATTACATGTTCTTTTTTCCAAATCTCTGCTGCTGCCTGCCTGATCTCCCCACAGTTATAACAGCATATAACACGATGATATGACAAATTAAAACACATAACATAACTAAAGATTGAGAGATAAAACATATAGAGACATGGCAAATATAAACAGATAATAATTTCATCTTACATTTCTTGAAAGCTTACATCTGTTGGAGTACTTTTTTCACATGTGTACCCATCATGCAACGATCGATTTAAATCGACAGACCTTAAAGGAGAGAATACATACCTAGAGGATGGGGCATGGACCGACCAACCAAAATCAGCTATTTTGATATCTCCGGTGATTCCGAGGAGAAGGTTCTCTGGCTTAATATCTCGATGAATGACTTTTCGAGAGTGACAATACTTCAGTGCTTCTGCGAGCTGGCCCATGTACTGAAACAGACAAAGAATAGACCTTTAAGCAGTGAATTCTTGCTCATGGTTTACAAACATATACTCCCTTATTATTTATGAACCTTTGGTATTAACTTAATGCCAAATCTCCCTATCTATTGCATAAGCTCATTTTCACATGCCATGGCAGTTTTCCATTTTACTCCAAAAAATCTTTTAGCAATGGGATAGTATCGTTTACAAAATGTCTCACTGAACATTTTAATTTCCTGTAAAGCCTTAGTTACATAATGTTCTTATGTTAAATGCATTTTTAACACTTGTCTGGCTATTTTCCAATGCATTGCAGTAGGTTTAAAAATGAAGTTTATAAGAAACTTACTTTGGCTGCCGTGGCGTCGTCATAGCGACGACATTTCTGCAGGTTCTTGTACACTTCTCCTTTAGGTGCATACTCCAGAATAAGGTATATCCGAGTCTCGTCGTGAAAATATCCATATAGTCTTAAAATGTGTTGATGCCTGAAAAACAGAAAAGGAAAAGTTATTTGATGAACGATAGATAGAAATCTCAAATAAATACCCAGTTATCTGTCTACATTTGTTCACACAAAAATGAGTTTGCTTCATGACTCGACAGAATATTGACTTAATTCAGAGTTGGCACAATCCAAACACCTGAAACTGACACTATGAAATCATTTGTATCTATTTTCCAGATTTTAAAATTAGATTTGCATTAATACATAACTATGTATGTGGCTTTGTGAAGACACAAATGGACTTAAGGAATGACCAAATAAGTAAGTAGTACTTAAGTAAAATACTGGACCATAAATTTGCTAATTGCTTCATGTTCATAATGATAGCATCTTTCATTCAAACAGAAACACAAGGCAAAAGAATGGATTTTGAGCACAACACCTAATTATATTCCGGCCATTTGATTGGTCAATTGCTCGTCGATTGCATGCAAAATCCGCTCTATTGCACGCTATGAAATAGAACCATGCGTTATACTATTTTGATAGCACTTTTTTCAATGGTAAGAGAGCAGAGAAACCTGTCTGTTCAAAACAATCTGTTGCATGAGTGCATTTTACATCCAATTATATCCAAATTTGAAGGTGTTGTATAAACAAATAATGAATGGTTTCCATTCGTGCAAATATTTCATGAGTTGAAATATGTAATTTGTTCCATTCAACTCGGCTGCGCCTCGTTGAATGGAACATTCCATCTTTCAACTCATGAAATATTTTCACTATTGCACAAATGGAAACCATTCATTATTTGTATACTGTATAGAGAGTTACTGTAACTGTGCTCTAGAGTTTGTTTCCTTCTGTTCAATGTATGATTATTGGGATGCTGGATTCCGCATCTAGGAATCGACCCGTTCAGTGACGGTTTTGTTGAACCTTACCTTAAATGAGATTGTATTTCAATTTCTCTCCTCAACTGGTGTTCTACTTGACACTTCTGTAATTGTGACTTGAATAGAACTTTCAAAGCTACAATGAATTCCGTCTGCTTCTCTCTGGCCAAGTACACGTTACCAAATTTTCCTTTGCCTAATGGTCTGCCTATGTCAAAGTCTTTGAGGCTCCAGTTGGATCTGTCATGAAATACAAAAAAAAGATAACTCTAGTCTTATATCAATACTTGCAATGTTGTAAATTGCTAGTTCAAGTAAGAATAAATTATTTTCATTTGAAGGATATTGCTGATATGAATTTTGATATAGTTGAAATTTGGTTGGGAGGGGGGGGATGGAGGGGCAAAGTCAGATGAAGATATGAATGGCCTTCAATACAAATGGTGCAGGGAATAACTTGTTCCGGTATCGTATCGCAAAATGCTTTGTAAAATTGGCGATTTTCTACACAAGTGCAAAGATTGTATAGCAGGTTTTGTAAACAGAAACCATATTAGTTTACAAGAGACAGCCTAGAGCGTTCAAAAAGTTCTGCTACACAAAATTTCAATACTATATATTACTCCATGTGGTGGGACTATATCGGAATTTGTTAAAGGTTCAAAGAAACGAGCTGGAACCGTTGGACTCGGACTATAAGAGGAAGGAAAAAATACTGAGTAAAACCAACAAATTTATCTTACCTTGGCGCAACAGGTTTTCTTTTAGTGGCCTGTTGTTGTGATCTTTGCCGTGGGTCTTTGTTCTCCTTGGAAGGTACATCCCTGTGAGACAAGGGTGTAACCCCAGCTGTTCTCAGGTGTGCCTTGGCATTAGCAGGTGCTGTTTGCAACACATGTTTGCCAGGTACATGATTGCCTGAGGAGTTTGCCCCAGAGGATGACATGAGCACTCGTTGTGGACCTGTTGGGTGGGTTCGGTTGGTAGATGGAGCCTGTAAGAAGAATAAACATTTTGCTTGTTTAAATTAATGAACAAATATATTTTTAATATGTTTACCTATAAAAAACTAGAAATTAGTCTTTCAACAGTCATCAATACCAAAAAGGTTGAGAGAAAACATACTGTGTGTACTCAACTGCTAATTACAGTGTTGTACGTACCCTTTACAAAAACTTCAAAGCCTAGTTATAGAGTGTCTTCATGCAACTATGCAACAGCTTGAAGTCAACAATCATCCTTTCTTCCATTCTAGGAACCATAGTACCATACAAAACCAAAAGGCAGTTCTTTGCATTCATAGCACCATTTTTTTTTGGCATCATTATTCATTATGCTTGGACAAACAAACTATATACTGTACTTTAAAGTTTATTAGTGCTACTGGCACAAGTTGCACAAAAGATGCTCAAAATGCAGGAAAATAAAAACTGTTTCTGTTACTGTAATAAATAGCATAATAGATCTATAAAACTTTTAAGATAGCTTCCTCATCTCCTTGCATATAGATCAGGTTTAAGTCATCATTGAAATTAACTGTTGAGAAAATATTGGCTGGAACTTTGTGAAAAAGAAAGGTTCGCTTATTATGCCACTTTAGACAACATTAGAAACAATGTAGAGGGCAAGAAAAGAAAAAAAATTGTTTGAACATTTGAATAATTTAATGGGTGAATTTAAAGTTCAATGAATCCAACAGGTTACAAACCTTCATATCCATTGGCTGCCTAGTGGTCATTTTGCACTTCAAGAAATCACCAGCACCAGTGAAACTGCAAACAGAAAAAAGCAAATTTTACATTGTTAATGTTACGCAGCAAATGAAATCCACAAAATATGGCCACACTCCCCACACATGAAAGTTGTGCCACATTAGCCATCTAGCTAGACATCTTTAAATATGAAAAGACTAGATATCTTTTAAAGGAGATATTTCCAGGAGCTCAAGCTAACCTTAAAAAAATTATATATGCTCTTGATTAAAAAGGACCGTCTGTGTTAACTGACCCTACCATTGGAGTATAAAATCCTGCACTTTTCTGTGCTTATTTGCTGTGGAGTCACAGTGATGACAGAATTATCTCTACAAAGGCCCATATGGTGTAGCACACTGGTGTACACATGAGTAGCGTTTTTGCTGGAGTCCACGGTGGTGAAGCACTTTACTGTTTGGCGGAAATCAACAACTCAGTGGGAAAATATTATTCTTATTACTTCCACTTGCTGGAGCCTTTTTCTGGAGTAGGAGTAACGGTGGGAGAGAGACTGCTAATTTTTAGATGAGTGATAGACAAAACATTTGATAATGCAATGACATCTTGTTAAACAAGATAGTTACGGTGGTTAATGATTCTTATAAGCTAATAGTTTTGTGCTGGAGCGGAGTCACAGTGGAAAAGAATTATTATTACTTTTTGAGTCTGGGTGGTTACTGAGACCTTCTTCTTTTTGTTCGGTGGAGGCAAAGTCATGGTGGAAAGGATATTAATTTAATTTAGAACATTGACATTGAGTTGAACAGACTATCTGTTTCTTATTTTACTTGTTATTGGCTGGAGTCTAATTCACAGAAGCAGAGAAGTACTTTAAACCACTTAAGGGTCACTGCCTACATGACTATGACTGAGTATGAGGAAAAGACCTTCTGAAACTAACACTTGAAATGAAAGGCTGGATATGCTAATTTCAAACATGTAAAGGCTAGACATACTTGTACCTTACCATATATTTTCATAAAAAAAAATTTAAAAAGAGAAGATGTCAAGGGTATAGGACTAATAATATTCAGATTGAAACTTAAATAAGCCAGGCATAACTTAGTTCAGGTTGCAGTGATTCAAGCTAGCCTAGGACTAGCCTATCCTACTAGATTGACAGAAAACAACGACATAGGGCCTAAGGCCTAACTTCCTTGGCTGCCAAATACAATAGTCTCCACTCTCTCGGCACCCAATGTTGGTTTAAAACCTAGCCAAGGGCTTGCTAATTTCAAAGCTGACAATGCCTAACGTAAATTAGGCTTAACTTGGTTTTGATGACTAGCCTACACCGTGTACGGTAAGATGTAAGTGATATGAATACAATTGTACGTTAGGCTCTTTCAACTCACTTTAGGCCTAAGGTTGGCTTGGCATGAGCCGATGAATGTTTCAAATCTGTTTGCTTTCCTCTCGAAATAAGTTCAGCAATATCTTGCAAGAGTAACAATATGATTTACTTTGATGAAATCTACAGGAATTTCTAAATACGAACGTCTAGGAATGACAGAATTGATCCAACAAAGAGTGAAATGTGAAACTTTTGATCGCAGCCTCCGTACAGTGAGGGTATGCTTCAAGTTTTGTGTCTTTTAAATTTAAAGCCAACATCCTTTGTACTGATTGGTTACTAAAATATGAATATTCATTAAAAATTTAAACCCGCTTCATACGTTTGCTAGAGTTTCAGATATATACAAACAATTGTTGTTTCACCTTCGTAAAATAACCAAACAATAATTACAAATTATGCAAGTAATTCTTACGAAGATATTTTTGGAAACATTTTGGAACGCAGATTAACCACTTTTACAGTATCATTATGTCCAAGAGTATTGGAACGATCATGTGATCGAGTCACATGGTCGACCGGTGTGAAGTTAGATACTTATTCCCCGTTCCTCGTTCGACATTCGCGAATGAGTAACTGCTACCTATTCAGTTACGTATTCGACAATGGTATCGACGTAACACCTCTGGCAAGACTAAAGCTTTCTTACATTTGGTCCTGGAAAGAGGTTATCTATGGGTCATATGAACGCGAATGACTATGTAG
>KN895575.1:0-11712 GCA_000934455.1 Apostichopus parvimensis
TAATTATAACACTTAAATTACAATCATGTAATTATATAACTTCAGGAATGAGACATAACCAGCTGTTTTAAAGGCTCTTACAGTAAACATATTTTTTATATTTTACTATTGTAGGATGGAGCTTCACCTCTCTGGATATCTGCTCAAATGGGTCATTTTGAAGTCCTATCAGAGCTTCTGTACCATAGAGCGACGATAGATGCCGCTAGAGAGGTATGTGTGTGATGTGTGCGTTAATATCAGTTGAAGGTGTAGCGTATGAAGTGTGTGCCCCCTCATTTGATAACAGGACTCCAAGTATTTGTCTTTCTACCAGACTGAAAATATTTTGTAATTTTTTCAATGTTCACAAATTTTTATTTTACAAAAGAAGAGCAGAATAGAATATGCAGTTTAATGTTCCTTAACATAGTTTAGCATTTACTGTACAATACAAACGTTTCTTTCAAATTTGTCCATATTCCATAGTAACTATAGTCTTGAAGATGGAAGGTATATAAATATGATATTATAAATATTATAATAAATATCATAAATATAAATTTTCTACTTCTGAGATAAATGTCATCAGAGAATGTGCATACCAGGAATCACCAAGAATTTCCTGGACCTGCCACAACATTTATTAAGTGGATACACTCCTTTAAGATAAAATAACAATACATTTCATGATTTTCTACACTAATCTTAGTATACATTGTGATATTAACTCAATTGTTGTCACTTTTGATTGTTATTTAAGGATGGGGTCACCCCTCTGTTTAAAGCTTCGCATAAGGGCCATGTAGAATGCGTTCGAGAACTTTTAAAGTGCGGTGCAAATACAGGACTAATGGCGGTAAGTAGATCCTTCAGAACGAGTTTTAAGTTAGTTTCTGCTCACTTCAGATGATTTAAATTTTTTCTGGTCTATCAAGATGATCATTGAAGTTACCCAAGAGTTTATTTGCATTAAAATTACTTCAACATATGTTGAATTAATACTTTGAATTATATAATAATCGTCTTGAACAGCAGGCTTTATTTGTTCAAGGAACAATTTCAAATAATCATAAGTAATAATAATAATAATAATAAAGTAGCAACAGGATGAAAAATAAGAAACTGTTGTTATGAACACTGTAACCCCGACTTTGTGTCAGAATGAATTTATTAAAATAAACATTACGAGAAAACAACATCATGAAATTAAACATTATGAGGCCAAACAACATGAAGAAATTAAACATGATGAGACCAAACAACATGATGAAAATAGAAATCTTATTTAATTCTGCGTGTTTTTTCTTTTGCATGTAGAATGGTGAGAGTGCCCTGCATGCTGCCGCACTACATGGCCACTTGACAATTGTCAACAAACTCGTGCAATCCGGAGCGGATGTCAATTTAAAAAATAAGGTAAGTTTCTGGATTGCAAAGAACTATGATATGGTGAAAGTGTCCAAAAGTATGTTTACTGAAAGTGGTCTTTTTCCTTCCTTCCTTGCTTTTATTTTATATTATTTATTTTTTTCTGTTTTTTGGTCTTTGATGGGTATTTATGGAATATTTGTGGGAAGGAAAACCCCTCAATTGATTTCCGAACGAAAATTTGATTAAAAATATGCACGTAAGCCTTAGACACTGTTGATCAAGGAGGCTCAGTTGCCTCTCCCGACAAATACAACTGAAACATTATTAATATGATGTTTTGTAGGGGTCACAGGCTACAGTTTTGCATTGATGCATTGATTCCAAATTAGAGTTAAAATGTTGAATTGGAAGCCACCTGACGTGTAAGTTGTAATCCATAAACCCTTGCGGGTTTCTCCCACATTTGTGGACGCTTCAGCATCGTAAAAGGAACTGCTGATTAATTACTATTAATATCTGAATAGAAAGTGGGTAGGGGAGATGGGATGCGGGGGGGGGGGCTGGAGAAAACATGCACAGAGGGAAATTGGTCATCTTTCTAGTGATCCTACCTATTGCATATTTACAAAAAATATCCAAAGAATGTGATTTGTATTTTATTATGATATTAGCAGTGCTATAACTATTCACATTTTTTCCCTACATCTGTCTATACATATGACTCAAAAAATTTGATCGACTAAATGCATGAATTCATAAGTGAAATATTTTTCTTTCATGTACCACAGTTGGGCATTTACTTCCAACACCACTAGCAACTTCTAACCCCCCCACCCCTCTCCCACTCCATACCATATCCCACATAAACCATGCAGAATGACTGACATGAAATAATTATGTAAAGACATGTCACTTTACAGGTGTCTTATTTATTTCATATTATTTTCAGGAAGGGGTTCGACCCATCGATCTTGCCCGAGATGCAGACTACACTCTCATTGTGGAGTTTCTCAAGACTTGTAACCCCGGCGACGAAGCACCTTGTCACACCAGCAGTACAGAAGATAATGTTATTCTTAATTTGGAGCACAGAGACCAGGTTGAAACAAATTGTTAATGGTGATGTGAGTTTAGACATATCCTACAATCCGGAGAAGTATGAAAGAAAACAAACATGATACATTGTACAACTTTTGCTGATTTTTGCTATCTGAAGTTTTAACCTTAAATCTGACGTCAGAATCTCTCACAGTTATCACTGAGCACAGAAGAAGACCCACTTTTGCCATTTTAGACAATTCCAGAAACCTCTTCGAACCTTCTATTCGCAAGTTTTAAGATCATTTTGGGGGTTTATGCAGCATGCCAGGATGTATGCATATTCATAACCCCTGACCTTTGTGCTATGGTTCACTCATAGTGTCCAATTTCTAGCAGAATGTGTGTGTTTAAAAGGAGTCAGTGACAAAGTTGCCCTTTGTACTCTCATGTTTACATAGTATAGTATCTTGTATTAGTCAATCATGTGTGAGTGAAGTGATGCCTTAGTAATAATCCTATGCAAAATTTATCCTACTCTTCCATGCAAGCGTTTGCTTCATTTGTCGATGAAACATGCTTTCAATTGTAGAACACCTGTGAGGAACCATACACTCCAGGTGAACTTAAAACCAATTTACAGAGTCATTTCATTTCCAAAATAATATCACTTGAACAAGTGGGTGTAAGTTTTTTTCCTCTAAGAGGTTATAAGGTAATGTGTGAACTTGTTCATAAAAAGCTGAATGTAGTAAAACAACTCTGCATGATTTCACAAAAAAAATAGATTTATATCAAAGTAGTTTCATGAAATGGGATGGACTATTTGAGCAATCAATTGAGCCACCATTTCTGAAATAAATTGGAAAATCAAAATTGACCAATTTCTAAATAAGTTAAGCAGTAAATAAATTACCATTAAACTGCTCAGTTTATAAGAACCAAGGTCTTAATTTAAAAGAAGTTTAAAAAAAAATTAATTTCTGCTGAAATGACTGATTATAGTCTAAGCTGTCTGACACAGAAATTAGACAACTTGATATTAGAATTAGTCCTGGACAATCATTATGATAAGGATTATATAGTCTCAGATATATTACTTTCTGAATAATAATTGTATTTCCTTTGTTTTGTCATTGCTTGTTTTATCTAGCATATTTGTTTGTCTTAGGTCTTGTTTAGATAGCTTGATAGTTCCTTCCTATCATGAATTCATGTGCAGCTTATAAAGTTTCATATTTCCTCCACTTTACCGTACAATTTTTTAGATATTAGGTCAAAAATTTTAAAAAATTAAAATGATCTAATAAATTTATCAATCAAACTGTGAGTGGACCTCAGTGTTAAACATCTCAGCATCATATTTACAAAGCTATATGACGACATCATAACTGTATCTTTTCTAATATCCTGTTTCTCTTCATTCTTTGAAAAACAAAAGAAGCTTCACTTATTATAAGCCAACTCTCTGGATATGCAATGAAGCCTGTATTCTGTTCATATGCAAATATGCATATGGAAACTTAATATGCAAATAGAATCAACACCGATCAAAGATCCCTCACGATAAATATGTAACTTTCTAGATTTCATTTTCTATCAAAGTCTAGAAAATTTGTCCAGTCTGATGACTCACTGGCATCTAGTAAAGAAATATATCATTTATTGTGTTATCACCTCACATACTGTTCTTCAGTGTGTTAGGCTTAACAGTCACTATACTCTTTCATTTCTATGCATATAGTGTAGCATATATGTATACCACCTTGTCTATTTGCATATTCAAAGCTGAGGAAGAAAAAAATATAAATAATGTTTTACTGAAGGGGGTACCTTTTTCCATAATAAAGGTTCTTCTGTATACCATTCCATTCCTTTTAAGTTTTTAAATACATAAAATTAAACATAAATTAATTATCGATTGGATGTGAAGTGTAGGCTACAGGATGGCTTTTAGATCATGGATTAATGTCTCTAGATTCCATTCCAAAGATAAAATGTAGAATCAGGCTGCTGATTTGTTATTAATTCTATGATTGACCTTGTTGGTCGTCTCCGGGGTGACCTGGACTATTTCCTAAAGTTTTCTAAATGGCTAAATTTTTATTTTCTGCTTTAAGTTATATTAAAATGTCTTAAATAATTGAAATGTTTAACCAAGTGGTTTAACTATTAAATTAAACTGATAAAAAAAAATTAAAAAGTAGGTTTTGTTTGTTCAAAGAAGAATTTATAATTTTCCATGCCAGAGAAAAATTCTTGCTAACTGTGAAAACTGTTAGTCTTGCCCTTAACCTTTCCCTAACTTTTAACAGACTGCTAGAAAATCAGTTGAATTCCTAGCAATTATTTAAGCTTGAATTGAATAGATTTCTTACTGTAAAATTCTGTGTTTAATATAAATGTAACCATTTTAATTTCTGGCACTCTCTTATAAAGTTTTTTTCAATAGGATATATATATATATAAGCGCTTCTTTTGTACTACTTCGGCAAACAACTGAAATCTAATATTGCAATTATTCAATTGAAATATATATTTTTAATATACAGTAATGTAATCCACCCCTTGGTTGTTTATCTTTCTCTTTAGTATAGTCTTTACAATTACTTCCTAAAAATGTATTTTTGACAGATTTATTTTTAATCTAGTGTCTTTTAAAACTTCTAAATTATAATTAAGTGCTTCCTAGCCAAAATCTAGTATCTTCTGCAGTCACCAAATTCTTTGAAGTATAATAATAAAAACAATACCTAGTTTCTTTGTTAGATAGAGTTATATAATTGTATTCGTTTAGTACTCATTTAATTGCCTTCGAATTATTTAAAAATTTTGTTTTTTTAGTCTGCATTCTATTTGTTATAATTATGCAAATATATCCACGTTTTTTGCCATTTTGCTTTAATTTAATTCATAAATTCCATTTTGCTCAGTTATAAACTTGATCTTTTCTTGATATTCTTATGGCTAATGTTTTAATTTTCATGAGCTTTTAACGTAGCAGCCATCATGGAACGGATATGTGTCTTCATCTCTGTATGCAATATCATGTATCCGTAATGGGTTACACACTTTGCACCTTAATGAGTTGAATAAAAACTATTCTAATTTGCATAATACGTCCCAAATAACGATGCGGAACGTTCTGTTGTGATGCAAATAGCTTGAATGTGAATTTGATGAAAAAATTCCATAGTTCCATTTTTCAGAAAAAATGTGATTTCAGTTTGTAAAAGCTTGCAAACATGTTTTCCATGAAAAAAATATTTTCATAAGAAAATAACATATTCACTTCCTACGAAGGAAGTTGTATGTTTACAGTAGTATACCTAACTCTAAATAAGTTTAATAAAGATGTTGTTGTACTAATTTTTAACAAAAACAATGACAGCCTTTTGATTATTGAAACAGTACAGTTAGACATAGTGGTTTGCAATGTTGTTGTTAAAAGCTATGCATAATCATATCAACCATTATCAAGTACGAATGTCACAGAATCCTCCACGCATATTGAAATAATTCTTTTATTTATTCGAAACTGCTTGTAACTTTTAGTTTGAGTACGGAACGATACCTATTCTGTGAATGCATATTAAAGACGTGACAGAAGATAATCTTGATTTTGTTCTTTATTGTGTCTTTTGGTAAGAATTTATGTAGAAGAGACAAAGGACAACAATGTAACTATTATCATTGCTTTTCAAATTGCCTTTAAAAAATTCAATACCATTGCCTTTAATAAACCCCCTCAGATTGAAGTATATTTAGCTAAGTGGAATGATGATGCATTGCATTTCTGTATTAACCCGACTTAAACTTATGTATGTCCAATAGCATTAACTGTGATCATCATGTACAACCATCATTATCTATCATTACTGAGTATCTGTGATTTTATGTACATGCTGACAGAAAAAAAATATATACAATACAAAAAAAATGTGAATGACTTTTCAGTTGAACATAATAACTTCATTAATTATTCAAGCTAAAATTTCTGGGTATTTTTCAAAATAATCCATGGTATCAAACAAACAGTTGAAGTATGCCATAAATTTTCAGAAACTTCTAACATAAGGTGACCAGACATCCCTGATCAAGCCTGTCACCGGTTTCATGTGCTATCACCATATTAAAAGAGTCTACAGAAATATCCCCGGATTTCTTGTACCATCCCTGGAGTATCCACAAAGTTTACAAAGGCTGTGTCATTTCAATTAATCTTGGCCTCCTGTTCGTAGAGACAGCCTGAATCTAGGCTAAGCTGTGATTGTTTACAACTAAAAATGATGATTTGGTCTTAGTAGGCTGAATCAAAGTCTATTGAGAACCCCTGCTCTATAGCAATACAAAACATGTGGTTGCCATATTTGCATAATTCAATAGGTATTGTCCATAATTTTCTCAGGTACAAAAGCCTGGTTCCACCATGGTCCGTTCATTGCAGTAAGGGCCTTATAAGTATACCCAGGATTGACTTTGGCCTAACAAAATATTGTCATTCATTTACTCAGGTTCAAAAGCCAGGCCAACTTGTTCCATCATGCCCCAGACATGGCAGTAAGTGTTCTCAGTATCTCAGGGTGACTTTGGCCTTACAAAATATTGTCATTCAGTTTTCTCTGGTTCAAAAGCCAGGCCAACTGGTTCCATCATGGCGCAGACATGGCATAGTAAGGGTTATAAGTAACCCAGGGTGACTTCTTATCCTTATCCTCCTTTGATAGAAACAGAGATTTGTAAACGTTGCTCTTCTTTGCGTCAAATTCTGGCTTGCGTTCCCCCTGAGCGTCCCTTTTGGCGGCCACAGGTTGCGGACCCTTTGAGGCAGACGGGCCTTGCTGATGCTGTTCTACCTTCTTGGAAGATTTCTGAAATTTTGCTTGCAGTGACTTGCTCTCCACTGATTCAGAATGCTTGTCAACTCCATCAACGACCTTCTCGTCCAGTTTTCGCTTCTGAGATTTCTTCGTTTTCTGCAAAATGCGAAACGGAAGAAACTTAAACTGATGAAATCAAAGAGCAACCGTTTCATCAACAAAGTGTAGAGTGTAGACCAAATTAAGATGTATCTATAATGAAATTTATATCTAGACGGGAATTTCAAGTTTTGTCGTTGTGGTTGATGTGGTGATGATGTTATTGATGTTATTGTGGTTGATGTTGTCATTGCTGTATGTGAGCATTGTCACCATGCTCCACAAAACATTTATTTTCAATGAACATCTTTGCGCTTCTCGTTCTGTTCTTGACGAAAGGCGGGGTTGAGCAAAGGATTTTTGGCCCAAAATGGCTTTGAGAACACATGGGTCAATCAAATTATTACCCCAATATTTCTGTGTACCACAGGTTGATAGAGATGGATACAGAATGAGGAGGATGAGGATAGGGGGGGTGGGAGGGAGAGGAGAACAGTGATGGGGTGTGGACATCATTAGTGGTACCTACTTTCTCAGCCTTTGCCTTGGCTCTCTTGTCTAACATCTTGTTTCTCAGTAGACTGATGTCTGACTCCGTACCATTGATGACAATCTCATCACCGGGGATGTAAGGTCGCCCACACTGCAAGTGAATAAAAGATACCTGTCAGTGATCACATTTCACGAAAAGGAAACGACAATCATCAACTAGAGAAGACCTTTATTAAATTAATTGTAATTCTTCATTGCCACTCTCAACAGCATCTATCTCTTACTGTTCAATGTTATCTTTTGTTTCAATTGGCAATAAATCAAGTCCCTGTCCAAATGGAGATGTTTTCAACTGATCTCTTCAAAATTATATTTAAATCCATTCACCATAGCAACAGAGCATGCCCACAATGTATTTGACCTCTGACCTCTCTTACCTTATGACACACATCTGATTTGACTTCCTTGATAGCCTTCTCAGATACAACACACCCACACGTCCACAGGAAACAGAACCTGCAAAGAAACACCATTAACCATCATCATGAAAACCTTGTAAAGTGCATTACTCATGTCGTACCTGTAGTGTTTTAGCATCTTGTCATAGATGCGTGCACCCTCTATTTTGCCAGTTTTATGGAAGACAAATATGATTTTACAAGAGAAAAAGTTTAAATTTATGTGTCAGCATAAGTAGACTGTCTTACTGTCCCAGACAGACAGGCATTCAAAAGAAACTGCTTCAACATCCACATTGTTCATTGAGCTATACTATATAGAGCACAGACTAGCCCTGTCCTGTGATACCGGGGTGAACTATGTAGACTGTCTGTGTCACTGTCTTACGGTCCCAGACAGACATTTAAAAGAAAATGCTTCAACGTCCACATTGTTCCTTGAGCTATACTATATAGAGCACAGACAAGCCCTGTCCTGTGCATCATGTGAAGTTTTCATAACCCCATGGCATTGATGTGGCCAACTAAACATAATCATATCCGGAGTAACGAGTAAGGAATCTGCTAAAATACTTGCAGAGCAGTTTTCATCATGCCAGAAATTTAGTCACTTTGGAAGATACCTCTGTCAACAAGACATGCACGCCGCTGAGATGTTCTCATAAGATATGATACCGGGGTGAACTAGAAGATTTCAAGGACCAGGGGCCACTCCCTGTGAAAAGTGGCCCCTGGTTCATGTGGTTGTCAGTGAAACCAGGGTCCACTTAA
This sequence comes from Apostichopus parvimensis, assembly GCA_000934455.1. Classification (NCBI taxonomy): domain Eukaryota; kingdom Metazoa; phylum Echinodermata; class Holothuroidea; order Aspidochirotida; family Stichopodidae; genus Apostichopus; species Apostichopus parvimensis. The sequence goes on from KN895575.1 coordinate 9,032, forward strand.
GCACAGTTAAACGCCACCAAAGACTGTCACTAAACAGTTAAACATTAAAGTAACTGTTAGACGTGGATGTCATCAACCCTTCAGCAACTACCCTCATTGGTGCAAGTGTGAAGGAACCCAGTAAAATGTTAGCAACAATTACCCTTGAATTTTGACAAGCTGACACAGTGGAATCTACTACTGGGATGAAAAACAACATGACCGACATCCAGAATCGCAAGGTTTTCATAATGGAGCATGTCTGAGTTATATGGGTATTACATACTATCCAGTCACTGCAGACATGTGTGTCCCTGACTTTGTCGTTTACCACACACAACCAAATATTCCAATGCCTTATGGGTAATGCCGGAAATTTTAATTGCCTAAGGTTCAAGAAGACTTACGAAAAAGTCACTCCACCAACTTTCACTTTGATTAAAATTTTATTGATATTTTATTCAATTTTTTATAAACAAAACAGCATATTTTTTTCTAAAACAAACGGACAACTTTGAGGTTTTTCACGATACTGGGAGCATGTGACCCCCCCCCCCCAGTTCCGTGCTCCATAGCCCCTGTCCTCCTACCTGTATCTTCCACTCATTTCAAGGCCAGTAACCGGACAGATGTAAGAAGATGCTTGATTATCACTGTATGCATCACCTTTATCATTACTTGGACCTCTGTAAGCAGGATTATCTGTCAGTTTCAGCTCCTTAAAGTCCTACAAGAGGTAAAGGAAAAATGAGAGTGCTCAAAACCTTTCAATGAAAGAACAATTAGTTAGTGATTACAAAACTGCTCGATTGGTACATAGTTTATATCATTTTTTTATGTCAGAGAATAAATCAAACAACTGTAAAATGACTTCAAAAGTTCATAAATGGGGCAGAATATTTCTGCTATTATTTTTTCAGACATGGCAGAAACTGAAAATGACGAAGATATATCTGTATTTTACATCGTAATACAAATCATTTGATTTAATGTTGGATTGTGTCATACATGAAATCAATATCTATATGTTGCAATGCAAAATGACATTGAAATAAAAGTGTTTTTAGAAGCAATCAGAGTTGGTGGACAGTTAGCAATTGAAGTAGGGACACAATACTGTTGTGCTATAACTTGTGAAGTTTTGAACCAATCATAGTGACAAAGATGTTGACAACAATACAGTAGTCTGCACATAAGGGCATGTCCCCCCTATCCTTCCCCCTTCCTGTGCCCCAGCCGGGCTAATGAACCTGCCTTTATTTGCTACAATTGCTCAAACGGATCAACGACAACTTCCTATGAGTTTCTGACCTTTTACATTAAATGTTGATGACCAAGACATTTTCAGAGCCGAATGTGTCAGATAATGAGAAATAGTTTTGAAGGAACACATACATTTCTCATTGTTCGTTTATTCGTGATTGGGTATTATCTGAATTTTTTATCACAAATATTGTTAGGGTTAAACCTTCTACTCTCTAAGGAGGGGTATACATCGTACATAATTTACATGTATGAGTGGTTCTGTTTTCATGAATATGCAACAAAGTAGAGCGAGTATGACGATATAAAATTTATTATAAATTTAAAAATTTGAAGTTATGTAGCGTAGAGTAGATATAACAGTACATAAATGTTTACATTTTATACTATTTACCTTTAAACTTCTTATGTGCTGGGCTGATTCGCAGCTTCCTTTGTCTAATAGAAATTCTAACACCGACTCTTTGTTGTACAACCTGCCAAAAATAAAAAAAAACAAGAGATCATTCAGTTATCATGAATTTAAGTAATTATATATTTATTTTGCTTTTTAATTTTCAATAAATATTGATTTTAAGGGAAATCAATCAGTATGAGCAATGAGGTTCCTTCATTATGATATTGATTATGAGAGTGAAATTTAGAATAATCAAGGGATTCACATGGAATAAAATAACAAATATTGTCTTATCTAAGAATGATTTTAAAAAGTAGCATTTTAATGGAAACACATTGGAAAACCATGTGAAAACTTGATAATTGGTACACACGTCAGACACTTTTGATATATCCTACCACCAGGGACGCCACCCTACCACCTCCTCTCCCCCATTAGGCTTATCTTACCTTCCTAATTCACATGAGACTATCGGTGGTCTCAACTTTTGCTGTGTGATTGCACAATGAAGCCATCTTGCTATTCTCTCCACGTGACGTTCTGCCTGAAGACATCAAAATGATTACAAAGAGCTACATTAAATCAAGCTTTAAAGGCTTCCACATACCACTGAAATGAAGCATATGAATGGAATATTGAGTCTGTAATTCAAAGGATAGAAATGTTTCTAAGTGGTCTACCCAAGACTGGCAAAAGTCAAGGCTTACATTGCCAAGACTATATAATTTAAATGCTTTTAGTCTGACATTAACAAGTGGCCTACTTTAGTGGCTAACTAGTAAGGGTTTGAAACTGCTGTTAGTTCCAACAACTCTTCTTTTATTATAAAGCTATGTAACGTGTCCTACACCACTATTTCGTTTGTATTAGCTAGCCTAGGCTATAGCGGAGGCCTAGTAGTATTGCTAATTTCGGAACACTGCGAATTTTGTTCCCCCCTAAGAAATGCATGACACCCTACAGGAAGAGCCAAATTTCACCAACAAGTACGAAGCTACAGTTATTTTCTCTCCAAAATGACCCGTGTGCAAGTAAATACTTA
>KN895577.1:0-15998 GCA_000934455.1 Apostichopus parvimensis
AAGAGGATAAAATAAAAGAGGGAAAAAAAACAGTGGGAATTTATATTTATGTTTTTATTTAGCTTGTTTATAATTTATAAACAAGAGGCTACAAGTATTTAGCTTAAACTGTGATTCTATTTACAAGAACCTTTTATCCACGAGGTACTTTATGGACTAATTCTCAAAATCAAACCAGTTTAGAAAGAGGAGCTAAAAGAAGGGGAGTGCCGATTTGCTGGTATACATACGTACCGTTCTTTCTAATCGGCAAACATGAGCTGCAAAAGACCTTTCTGATGGAATGTGTAGATTAATTCTCCACAATTAAGTCTCCACATGAAATAAAGCATGTGGAAATGTTCTCCAACAGAAATAAATCTAAACAACATAGCACCACATTTAATATTTTAACCACTAACCTCTTCCACTATCCCCATCACTAATCCCTTCTCCTTCCACATCACTAATCCATTTTCTTTTCCATATCACTAATCACTACTTCTACAACATCACTAATCCCTACTTCTTCCACATCACTAATCCCCATTTCTTCCACATCACTGATCCTGATTTCTTCCAAATCACTAATCATGTCCCTTTAATCATCACTAATCCCTTCTACTTCCAAATCACCAAACTCTTCCCTTTCCATGTCACTTATCCCAACTTCTCCCACATCACTATTCCTGTCCCTTTAATCATCATTCACCCCTTCTCTTCCACATCACTAATCCCTTCCCTTTCCCATATCACTAATCCCAACTTCTCCCACATCACTATTCCTGTCCCATTCCTCATCACTAATCCCTTCATCTCCCACATCACTATTCCCTTTCCCTGTCACTAATCCCTATCCCCTATACCTCCTACATTTGTTTCTCTGCATTTACATTTCTGTGACATTTCATTTTATTTAATTAATGCTATCAGTATCTCATATATAAACATTCTTGACAGTTACATACTAATCAAAGCATCTGCCAGGCTAGATCATCGACTGGTGCGGAGGGGGGGTGGGGATTATTCCGTAGTGGCGGGGGATTATACCCTAAGCTTAACATACAATGCACCTACCTTTGCACAGATAAGGCCTACTGCAAGACTATATAATAGTAATAGCAAGGACATACTAGAGTATAAAGTTTCTATTATATATACAAGGTGATCACCATCTTAGCTTCCGATACCAAGATGATAACTCTCATCTCAACAACAAAAAGAGGACTCTCAATTTGTTCTCTCCTGACCAGAATCCTACAAGCAAAAATATCCACACTTTTTAGCTAGCATCTCCCAGGCACTAACTCGACGAAAAGCTGTCCCGCTTGGATCGTACTTGGTTTGCTCTCCTGTCTTGGGGTGCGTGTTTGTTTTTTCGTGACTGCAGAATGTCTCCTCTTGTTTACAGTTTCTCTTTGGCAGGTACCCAGATGGTTGTTCCTGAGTGTTCCTCGACGATTGCTTTGACTTGCTCGTGTATCTCCTCCATGGTCTCTCCCTCCACCAATGCTGTTGGGAGAACAACGTTAATGACGTTAAACCATCGTACCCACCTCCGTCAAGTGAATACATACTTTTGCTTTTGTTGCAGTCTAAGGGGAGGGGGTGTCCCCCTCCCCATTGAGATTTTTTTGAAGTTAAGGAATGCCTAGATGCAAAATGGTGCTATATTTCTCAATTTTGTAGGTTACAATAATCCTTTAAAAAAGACCCAAAAATAATTTTCCAGAAGCAACACTTGATTAATCTGAGAAAAGTTAAAAACATAAACAAATATAGACAAAAAGATATGTTTGAGACTGCATTTTATTTAGTTTTTCAAGCATTTTGTGTCAAAAAAACCTAAATAAAATCCATTAGCACGGACGGGTTGCCAATAGCACGTTCTTTTGGTACGAACTAACAGACTAACTAGCATGGTGATTTCATGAGCTGATTCCCAGTCAAAAATATGTTTCTACACAGCCCGTCTGTTTTCCATTAACTACTGTGCAAATGGGCTGTAATTTTTACCAGGCTCCCCAGCCCACCGGGCATTGCCCAAATGCCTGTGTGGCCAGTCCGCCACTGCCTAGTACTAGCCTAATTTGCATATTCTGGACTGATTGCACAACATGGTTTATAGGTAATTCACCTGCTCACAGCAACATGCTTGGGTTAGAAGAACACTAAAGCAATTCTGATCTTTGGTATAGAATCAAGTATTGTAGTTAGCTCACATGCTGCTGCTTTGGGGGAAGGAAGTGTACTTTATACTGGTTACCAAGGTCAAATAATCACATGCAATCAGGTTGTGATAACTCATTAATAATTCATGAACTAATTGGGAGAGTGGTCTCCATTTCATACAGAGCCCAGTGATGAGAGCTTTATATATACCTGATATGTTTCGGTACTAAGATTCTCTAAACAACAGTAACAAAGCCCTTCTGACCCATAAACCATCTCAGGTGGGGGATTTGAGAATATTGCATGATCTGAAGATTTGGACTACTTTTCTCAAAAATTTTAACAAATTTTTAGACTAAACCAATCTCCTCTCTTCATGACAGGACTAGTAACTAACTTTGCATCTTATTTTGCTTGAAGTAGCCAAAGTTCAAAGAATATTAATATGCCATTCCAGGAGAAAACTTTTGTTAAAGAATGACGGCATGGTCCCCATCCATTCGTTTCGTCAATCTTTTGAGCGTGAAACAATCAGAGAAGTTCACACAGCTGTCTAATGTCTGTCTAACTGTTGAACTGTTAGTTGAGCAAATCACCTCTGTGAAGTCCTGTTTAGATCAGGGATCTCGATGCTCTTCAATTTTATGAATAATTCATCAAAAGGATTAGGAACACAAAAAAAAAAATTACACAAAAAAAATACCAGGAATCACTCCGATAATAATATGTTAATCCCAATTTGACTTTTACGAATCAGATATTTGTCTGTATTACAACGCCCGCAATTCCCTCCCAAAAAAAATGTGGATAAAGTGAGAAAATATATTTCGAATATGATTGTGCTGGGGAGGCAACGACTTCATCTATCTCTCGGACATTTTTCCGTTACCTGTGAAATATTCGGCAAAGTCTTGTTCCAGTTTCATGGCTCTCTCAAAAGTCTTCCTGGCCTGTTCCTCTGACATCCGTTTATTCATCTCCATGATGCTCTCGACCGAGATTGGTCTCAGGAAGATGGCTATGGGGTGCAACTGAGCCACCTGGAGGCGTTTGATAGCGTTACCGCTGACGTCCAAGATACAATGCTTGCCCTGAAGAAAAACAAACAGAAGAGGCGGTCAAGAGCAGAAGATGATGGGACATGAGAAGTTTGCCGTCACATTTCTGCCTCTTTCTTTTTTCTCTCCATCCCTTGTCTACTAATCCCCTTATATCTATCTCTTTGTGTTCACCATGCTCATTAACCTGTCTGTATTCTGTGCATGTTTTTGTGCCTTCTGTTACTGTTACTTGTCATTCAGCCTGCTAGGGTCGAAATGTCAGGCCAACTTACTTTTACACATTCTCCTACAAAGGCTCTCTAGTGGATAAGCAGTTTGCTAACAATTTTATTTTATTTTGTTTACATGTCTGCCTCAACAGGTTACAATTACACACAATGAATATGATATTATATTAGTGTAAATAAATGACTAAACCAAACAAACAGCTGAGTGAGTCGGGTGGGTCACTGCCACAAATGAGCTGCAATACCCTTGTGGTATTTTTTTCTCTCAGAAATGAAATTCTATTCTAAAATGAGGAAGATGAAATGGTGACCAAACCAAAAAATACAGGTTTATGAAGTCAAGATTCCATGGTTAGGCTGAGAAAGGCTAGTCAAATATTACGAATGAAAATTTGCTCCGGGATGAATCAAGAAGGATGTTAGATTTAAAATCAAAACTACGGTTAAATGAAATGCATCCCAAAAGGTAAGTAGGGCGGTATGGAAGAACTTCGCATGCATACACTCCGGATGTGTGACCTGATTAATTTCACTCTGGCTTTGGATTTGAGTACAAAGTTTTTGTATGCTGCTGGACGAATCTAACTGTAATAGCGATTACCGTCTTTGCGATCAGCGGTCCCCATCACAATTTCACAAGGTCGGTAAGAGTGACTCAATAGTTTTCCCTTACAAGAAACCAAACACAAGACCATCACTGCCCGTGACTATATCGCTCCTAATGAGTAGCACATGTCCATTACCATATTATTACCATGTTATTAGAACTGATAGTTTTAAGAACAACTGTCGACTTTAACAATTACTGAAATTCAAAATCTAGCAATGAACAAGTAAGAAGGCAGTCGGCTAGTCTGGTAGCTTGAGAAGGATGATGGCAGCATACCACTATTCGGCACAAGGTTGAGTGACAACTGGCCTGCAACTGCTCGCATTGGTAGTCCAGACACTAATACTTTATGAAATAATATCAGAAAACAGCGATGATGAATTATAAAGTCGGGACGCTCCCTTGATGACGGAGAAGAAATGCCATAACGTCTGACAAAACCGAGAAGACTTTTTGGACGGGAACTGGAAGAGGTGACAGGCAATTCAGGGGACTGGGAAAAGTTACTTCACAGAGAGAGAGGTGAAGGGTCTCGATGAACAAATGAGACTTTTGCGACTGATAGCTTACCTTCTCGGCCACCTCCTTGACTGCAGCTACGCTGGTTCCGTAGAGATTATCATTATATTGACCGGCTTCGATAAACAGATGATCTTGTATATCCTTCTCCATGCTCTCCCTGGACTCCACAAAGTAATAGTCTCTACCATATACCTCATGAGGCCTACGAGGTCTGGTGGTGTCTGGATAAAAGACAAAGAGTGGACGCTCGAGTAAATGTTTGCATTCACAGACACAATTTAGCACTTCCAAGATCTTGATATAGTTTTTAAGTCGTAAAATGTTGTGATTAGCCACAGGTGATTGCAGATCAACAATTAGCTATTTTTTAAATATCCTATTTTTTCACTCAGAGATGACAGAGTGACTTGAGCTACAGGGAAAGGGATTAAATTGGTGACAGTTTTTTTTTCACACTCCAAAGATCGATGGTCCCATCATTGAAGGAAAGGGTCCCAAATCCATCTAGCTACGATAAAGAAAGTTGTAACAAAAATCATCTAATACGGCATCCTCAAAAGTAAAGAAAGAGACCGACTGGACTCAGGGAGGAGGGGGGGGGGTTGGGCAGAGGGGCAAGAGAGGAGATCAGCCAGTCTGACCCTGAGAAATGAAACTTGAAATTAGTGGGTAATGAGACCCACTGTTTTATAAATGTGGTAGACATGATTTACTTTTGTTGACATATATCTCTCTCAAATTTTAAAGAGAACAAAACCTAGCACAGACGGAATAAGCATAAGGTGTTGTCGGTAGGTAATTACTTACGAGGCACACAACTGCCAAACTGTTCTGGCATCTCCGAGATCAAATCATCGTTAATCCTGTCCTTGCCAGGACCGAGGATAATGATTGGTCGGACATATTGGACTGTAGGACAGAAATAAATATATCAATCGATAAATACATTGATTAAAACACAAAGTTATTGTATACAGTAAATAACCATATAGAGCACTGTGATGGATGTCTGATTATAAATTTGGCTTTAGCAAATTACAAAATGTTCATTTCATATTGATATATTCTCAGTACGATTGGTAGGTAGGTAATTTTGGTTTTCAACATCATATGAACTACCCCCCTCCCCCCACCCTCAAACATATCCAAGAGATTTCATTCACGAAATAGGCTTTCATCAGACTACTTTCAGGCAAATAACAGGATAAACATAAGGCTATAACCTCAAGAGGAAGATATAGCAGTGTGCTGAAGAGATTACATTAATCTGTTGTTTTACTTACTTTCTTGTTGGACTACCAGTTCATAAGAAAGAATACTGTCTTCAACTTCTGCAGAATAACAAAGAATGAAGAGAGAACAATTATATGAGATCATCACATATTACCTGTGGTAATCAGATACTATCTGCAGTAATCACATAGTATCTGCAGTAATTGCATACTTTCTGCATTTATCACATGCTATCTGTTAATCACATACTATCTGAGGTAATCACATACTATCTGATAATCACATACTATCTGTATTAATCACATGCTATCTGTAGTAACCACATACTATCTGACGTAATCACATTATATCTGTGGTAATCACATACTATCTACAATACTATCTGTATGATACTATCTGTATAATCACATACTATATGTGGTAATCACATGCTATCTGTATTAATCACATACTATCTGTATTAATCACATATTATCTGTACTAATCACATACTATCTGAATTAATCACATGCTATCTGTATTAATCACATGCTATCTGTATTAATCACATACCATCTGCCATAATCACATACTATCTACGATAATCACATTCTATCTGTATTAATAACATGCTATTTGTGGTAATCATATACTGAGTTCCCCTCCCTACTCCCATTGTCCATAAATATTGACCGACTGTACTTACTGTAGCTACTTTCGCTGTCACTAGCGTTTGATGTGACCTCTGTGAAATCTGGAAAGTGAAAAAAAGAATCAGGAGATATATAATATAAGATCATAGAAACATCAAGATATTGAGGACATATTAAGGATATTTTACAAGTGGGGAGGGAGAGGGGGAGATTTCACTGTTTACCAGATTGAAGAAGAGCTCGGAAAGATCTTAAATGGCTGGTTAAAACAGAAGGAACAACAACAACGTTTGAAAGAGCAAGTCATTATTATCTGAAAGGTGTACACTGTGTTGGAATGTAATGGTGTGTAACTGTGATTCGTTCAAGCCATGTAATATTCAGACATTATTGGATACACCTCGATTTAACTATAAACAAATCTTTGTTGTTACAACCATTCCAATGCTCCTCCCAAGTGATTTCTTACCGGTCTAGAAATTCGAAAGTTTTGTCATTTGCAAAAACCAAGGGGGGCAAACAAGGGCAGAAATTGCTACCAGTTTAGTTATCCAACTGGCAGCGCTGATGCCTTGTAGCCAATGGCGCATTGCCACCTCTCACTGGAAGCAGTGGCGGAGCTAGGGGTATTGGTCAGGGGGGGGCAAGAATGGTCTGTAGGGGCGCTTTTGACACTATCTAAGCGGAGCGCCACCACAGGTTGGCGCGAAGCGTACAAACATTTTTTGAGTAAAGATACTCCCTAGATCGTCGAAAATGACCCTTTCCGGGCCTTGCTAATTGCAGATAAACGAAGAATAAATAGGTGTCATCGCCATTTTGTCAGTAAATTACACCAACAAAATGTGACAAATGTCAATAGGTATTTTAGAGCGCAATAAAAAAGTCAATAATTGCAAATAAGTAAAAAGTGGTAAAACGCTGAGAAGGGCGCCAGCAGTCCATTTGAGTCCGTCAGGGGGGGGGGCATCCGCCCCCCTGACTGTATGGACACTCCGCCACTGGCTGGAAGGAGAGGGACTAAAACCTTTCACAACAGGAGGTATGTCACAAATGCACATTGTCACCTCCCACTGGAAGGAGGGTTAGAGGAACTACACCTTACACAAACAGGAGGTACGTTGGAGATTACTCACGTTCATTGTCACTAGTTTCTTGGTCACTATCCCTGCTTTTCTTGAACTTTCTTGAAAAGAAGTGTTTCTTCTTTTTATCGTTTAATGAATTACCACCCTGTAATGACAGAAACAAAAGACAATCATATCACAAACACCATTAACCCTGTAATAACGACAGAAAGCAAACTGCTGTCCCAGGCACTGCTTCATGTTTTAAGTAATCTCAAGATTGATTGCGTTGCTGAGATAGATTTGTGGTAGTCTCATTCCAGCATTAAAGGAAGAAAGTGTCCTGATAAAACTCATCCCATGATCATGTGCAAAGCGAAATTAAAGCAAAACTCGTCTGATTATTACTTGTTAGGTTTGACTAGGGTCATACAGGGATGTGCCCAGGATTTCCTGAGTGCCGGGTATACTGATCGCCGTCCTGGGGGAGGGGTCTAAGGGGGAGGGGGTGTGCCCATTTTTGCGATTTTTGAAGGTGCTCAAATGCCAAATGCTGGCACTTGTGTAGCTTTTTAAGCACATACACAAGTACTAGTTTTGCTAACAATTTACATTTTTTAATTTTTTTTTCAATTTATGTTGAATATATTGTTAGGAATGTCGGGATTTTAGATGAAAATAGTGCTGGGCGGGATTCACGATTTTTAAGACAGTGCTGGGCAGTAATATTTAGTACTGGGCGGGGCCGCCCAGTGCCGCCCAGCGTGGGCACATCCCTGGTCATAATATTTGTGGGTAAATAACCTTTAACATCACTTCCTATCCTGGCTAAATTTGGATATGAAGTTAAATGAAATTATTCAATGGAAGCAAGAATATTGTAGAACGATCTATATATTTCTATCCTAGATACCCCATATTTTTCATTGCATGTACAAATGTGGATCATGCTTGCATTTGTACCACTCCCTCCACCTGGCTAGTTGTGAACTATCACAGAGACACCTACAAGTTGAAATCATGAAACAGGATACTTGTCATAAAGTTCAAAATGGTAGATATGGACAAAACTGGGATTAACAGCATATTTCAAAAACATATTTACAATTTTTATGGCACAGAAGTGTATATATCACAAGAGCTACTTGAGAGTTTTAACTTAAATACAGGAAAATAAACTTGCAAGTGAGACACTTTTGCCCAAAAAAAAATAAAAAAAATAAAAAAAAATTAATAAGGGCTCAATGACAGGAGTAGGGTTCAATGAAACATGTTTTCTCCAAAGTACAACAAAAGAACGGAAATCAGCACAAGCATGTTAACCTACTTTTTCTGTCACCAACAACACTTGTTGCTTGGTCTTCAACGACAAAAGCATGATCATAACAAGTCGACCATTGTGAAACCTTAAGCACAGGTGCTTTTTTGATTTGGTTTTGAAAAAGGTTCATGGGTAACAAAGGACTTGTTTTGAGTTTCCAGAAAAAGGTTCATGGTAAACAAAAGGACTTGTTTTGAGTTTCCAGATTTTCTCTCAAAATAAAAATCCATGCCTTGTCATGAAAGGAGTTAGTTAATTCTATGACCGTCAGATTTAAGAAAAATTTTCCAGAAGGAAAAAGAAAGACTCGGGTAGACCAATGTATGAATAAATACAATTTACCATTTTACACTTCTATTCTTTTTCCATAATTTTTTTAAGGCCTGGAAATTTAATCTCAAATTTTCAATAATTTTTTTTTTAATAATCATGAGAAACCTTTTATACTTACTCTGTCTTGACCTTTCCCAGAGAATTTTACACTCTTGAGCCTGGCTTTCTCTTTCCTCTTTATCCTGCAAAGGAAAATCACCCAAAATTTGATAATAATTGTGATGTTTGAAACAATTTGAAAGCAAACACTGAGTTTGAAAAGAATATCCTATATTAATATTATTATAATCATAAAATTATGTAAATGGTTTATATATATATATATATTAAGAAACTTGGTAATGACTAGAGCAAAGTGCTGGCAGTATTAAATAGTTCTATTAAAAACATACCAATAATGAATATTGATGAAAGACCATGAATATGTATAGTATTAAAAATAGCATTAAGTGATGTCTGCTTGTTCAGAGCATATTTGTTGTTGCTATAAATTAATTATGTTCCTCCCAAACAGATGTTACTTTCCTGTTTCTTTGTCAAATGTAACAACTGTACTACCATTAACTAGGGGAATAATTTATAATTGGGAAATATAATTTACCATTGAAAAATCTCTTCGAATGGACGATAATACTCAGTATTCTCTTCTAGCTGATACATGCGCATAAATTTTACACCTCGTGCCTAGAGAGGTTCTTTGCCAAGGTACTGATGAAGCACACCTTGTAATGTTTTAACAAGTCCCCTGTACAAACCAAAGGCTTTTGCTATCTCAACCAAGATGTCAATAGAGGATGAAATGAAAGAAGTGTGGAGAAAGGAGGATGTAGGTAGATGGGGGGTGGGTGGTGGATGGAGGTGGATGGTGGTGGGTGGTGGATGGTGGATGGTGGTGGTGGATGGGGTGGTGGATGGTGGATGGGGGGGGAGTTATATTTACCTCTTATCACTTGGAATGACCCCCATTTCTCCATCTTCACCATTTGGTAAGACTCTTCTAGCTTGCCACCATTCATCATCGCTTGCATTGGTGATGTGCAGGATGTCACCAAAGTTAAAACTCAGTCCCTGACTCGGTAAACCACTGTCTTTGGTTTTATCATACTCAAATAGAGATCTGCAAACGAAAGACGAAAATTTTCAATGAATGAATTCGTTCATTGCGACAACTGTACCAAGGCTGGAAAATTTAAGCAAATGTTTACCTGCACGTTCGACTGTAAATCAAGTGTGTGGGTGTTACTGTACACTTTAACAATATGGAATAACTAAGAACACATTTTAATTAAAAATAAGTTTCTGTGAACGTGCGACACAAATCCGCTGAGAGATGAAAGTTTTCACCTTCCGGCCAAAATAGGCAAAAACAACAACTTAACAGCAAATAACACTTAACAGCAGGTTTAATGGTATTTCTCATATGTGGTAATATTTTATCAACTAAAGAACCATTAAGGGTTAATTAGCTCCATGGGGATATAGGAAAGCTTGACTTCTCAGCTGCCTTCCCAAGGACGAAGTTTAGGAGGCGAAATTACGAAATGACTCACCGGACGTAAAATGTCTTTTTGGGTGTTGTTCTTAGACTTCCAGTCGGGCTGACAGAGCTTTGAATCATCTCTTCCCGAAGTGACTGGATTTTGGCTTCAAATCTGTTATATTCTGTCAAATATATAAAAACAAAGAAATAGATTCAATTTTTGCGGACGAACATTAAATAGCGAGTATTAAACTGCAAACTCCAACTTGGTTCCAAAAACTTGTTTGGTGTTCTACACACTTTATCATATTAGTACTACTAAACAAATATAGAAGAATACCAAATTTTCCGGTAAATTTTCACCAACTTTTACTGTTTTTGTATATGAAAAGAAAGTTGACTTTTGCCAGCTAACGAATCACACTGTTATAGGATTTTTGTATGGATTAGTCTCCAAAGATTACCAAGATCAATGCAACACAAAAGGTTGTTCATTGAATCTTAATAATTCGGTCCTGAGCAAACTGTATACCATCACTGCTTCAATCAAGTCTCCATTAGTAAGAGCCATCAATCAGCTTTTAATGGTTTTATTAGTTTGCAGGAAAGCACTAAATATAACTTTAGTAAAGTGAAGAACCAGAAACATTATGAGGTTATAAAAAAAAAATAACCACACACATAAAAAGTAACATGACAAGACATATGCAGCTGTTATGCTCATATTTCTGAGTGCGGCATACTGGATGAAACCACAGAGGAAATTTGTAAAATATCTTTTGTTAATGGTACAAGTTTCAACTGCCTATGTACTACTATAATAATACTTGAAAATACAATTTTATGATAGTCTTTTGAAGTGTTGACACTTTATAATTAGACCAAAGGATGCAAACACACATACACACAGTTTCTATACCAAACACAATGTGGCTCAATGTAAAATCAGGTACTACCATAATACAGTAGTGAGCTTGCATTAATACATATATCCTATTTGCTTAGGCTAGTAAGTAAGTACTGTAATAAACTGTTGATACTATACTTTCAACACAATGTACCAAACCCTGGCTACAAACAATACATATACTGCATCTCATAGGCTAACACATGCTTATTCTATTCTTCTTGTACCAAAGTACGGTAGTATGTGTTGCATTAAATATATAGTAAATATTATCAAGTACAGACATTTCTAGTTGAGTGCACACTATTCACTACAGGTTCCACATCATATGCACACTGTATATTAAACAACCCATAGAACTGTTACGGTGTACACACACTGCTTTACCAAATAATACACACACTATTTACATAGCCTATATGCTACACTAACAGGCAGGAGCATGTACATAAGTCCATGAGCTACAGCTAGCCTAGTAATTTACTAATATTTACCTTGGTACTGGTATAGGCTATGCTGAATGTACACACTACTTCCACAGTATTACACTAACACAGTACATGAACTACTGCAGCAATGTCTGCAAAATGACTGTTCACTGTGGCAAACAAATATTGCTATCAAAAACAAACGCTGTAATGCAAACATTCCAACCATTTCAATAAACAGCAGCAGCGATGTACTTTTGAAGCCCATACCAGTTTAGAGCTGTGTGGTATTACAGTGAAGGGTGTCTTGTGCACACGCATTTCCAGACAATGTGTAACATAATTATAAATGAATGAGTCCAGTAAACGATACGAGAAGCAATTTAGATTCATCTCTTCCGAAGACTGACAGAGCATTCCATCAGAATTCACGCGCATCGCTAAAAGATCAATAACGTGTCCGGGATATCTTACCAGAGAGTACGCATACCGCGTTAGAAACAACCAAGTAATAAAGCCACAGTGTATTGTGTCCTCTATCTAGCTGTACTTCTGAACTACAAACTGGTGCTACAGAATTATTATATTTACAAGCACCCTTCATTTTAACAATGAACCACATTCCTTACCAAGTTCCCCTTTTATTGTTTACATAACAATAATGAACGTTTACAGATATACACTGCTATTTTTTTGGCAGTCTTGTAAAACAGATCTCTTTACTGTAGCCAGAGAGACACATTTTTGATGGGTTTGACAAACAATTCGTGTCTAGGAATAAGAAGAACAACAACAATAGCGCGCCCGTTTTGCTGACTAAATACCAAACCACAAACTGCAGTGACTGGATGCAAACAAATAAAAAATAAAATAAATAACACAGACAAATACGTAGTTATGAATTCTGGCTTTGAGTAATAAATCACTTATATAAAGTGCAAATATAAATGTTAAGGAGGCAGTTAATTATTAAAGAAACATAATACTGTACTAAGCAAGAGTACACTAGATATGGAACAGAAAGATATTAAGTTAGAACCTTGAAATAATCAGAAACAAACTACTCTCAAATCACAACACAAAATGTAGGTTAAAAGATTCAGTATATATTGGTATGCTATGCTTTATGTCTATGGCCTAAAAAAAGGGAATATTAATAAATCACTTTTCTTTGAAAATCTGAAAAGATTCTAACAGGTGGAAAAAGTGGGATTTTATGTCTTTATCATTGAATGCCTGTTGTAAAATGCACATAGCTGGGTTATGGAGAGAGGTGAGGTGGAAAGGGGGGGTCCATGCCAGTGAAACACTGCCCATGCCATGTCATCCCATGCCAGTACCTAAGAAAATGGAAAAACAAAACTTTTTTTTTGTTAAAAAACTGTTTTTTTCCCTCTCTTTCTTTTATGTTTCCATTCATTAAGGGTTCATCCTATTCTAGGTATTGAAAAAAGTTTTCTAGTTGGTTCTGTGGAGAATTAAAATAGTGTTACCTTCGGGTTTGTACTGGCCTACGATGGTAACGGTTGAGCCCGCCCCCTTCAGGGCTAATGCAGCATCTTCGTGTGTAGCAGCACTGAGGTCTCGACCGTTCACCTGGAATGAAGAAAAAAACAATCAAATAACGAATATATAGTATTTGCTTCTTTCTCTCTTTTTAACCAAACGGACAGTTATCTGACAGATATTTATACTATAGAACGGAATCTGAATCTCTCTGAAGGGCTCTTTCCTCTGGAAATCAATGTTTTAAACTTTAAATGAGTAAAGAAACCTTTTTAATCGGTTTATTCTCCCTCCTTCCACCCACAGGATAAGTATATAAATAGCACCACTAGTGCAACGGTACTACAACAAGCCCCCCCACACCCATCATACCCCCCATCCCCGCCCAACTTAACAAACTCCACAAAACTAGCTGTGAAGTTCATAATTTACTAATTGCACATCATTGGGTGTGGTCTGAATTATGAAGAAAACTTACAACATTAGAATTGAAACTATCTATCTTCATTAATCTATAATTTCTCTGCCTCGTTAGTGATCAAACACAAAAGACATCCAATAGAGTACTGGACTTATTGAAGCCATCAAAATAAACCAATTACTAATCAATTTTTCATCAGGAAAAAAAAAAAAAAATGAAAAAAAAAATTGTCTTGTTTACTATTCGATCCATTTCAAAGCAAGGTTAGTTTTGGACAAAATATTGCAAAGTATGGAATAAAGTCAAAATCTTGTGTTAGTTTACTAGTTGTGCAGTGCATCTTGACAAAACTGAAATCTCCTAGAATGAAAGGTGTTGGTAATGGTGAAGAGACCTTTCTGGTAACAATGTAAACATCTGATGTAAGGAGTAGAAAAAGAGGTAGTTTTTAATTTAATTTTTTTGGAAAAGAGTATAGTCAGTCATTCATTCAACTGACACAACATATTAAAACAGGTATTCAGATCCATTGAAAATACATTTTTCTGCTGGAAAAGGTATAAATTATAGTAACATACTCTCTTGCAAGAATAGTATAAGTTATGAAAATCATTTCATTCAAAATTTGATTAAAGTATATTAAATTAATTCAGAGTACTCTCTCTTACTTGTAAATTAAAAACTAATTTAAATATCTAGCATACTCACAGATAGAATCTGGTCGCCTCTCTTTAGCTCTCCGCTAAGATCCGCGACCCCGCCGGCGAGAATGAAAGATATAAAGATGCCCTCATTGTCTTCACCGCCGACAATATTAAAGCCCAGACCGGTCGGACCTTTCGAGAGGACCACGGTCCTTGGATGCCTAAACAAAATTAGAATAACATGTTTTGCAATGGAGGTAAATATTTCAGGCTTTATGGTTAAATATAGATAGTTAAAAGAACCACCAAATCTGGTCAAAGATATGAGTTTTGTAAATCATTAGGTAAATTCATTTTGTGTACACAACATGCCACAGTAAACGACAACAGACTTGTTTACACGTAACCACACGCCGGTTTACATGGTCTGCTCTCTTTGTTTGGAATCACATTTCATTTTCGGTGTCGACATTTTGGCAGCATGACTCACTTTGGAAAATCATCGTCGCCTTTGATAAACACTTGCGGTGCTGTGGTACTGCTCTCGCTAGGTGACCTTTGACCATTTGCTGTAACCCCTGGAGACGTCAGTGCTGGGGGCTCTTGATGTGTTGGAGCTTGCTGTGAAGGCTGGTATGAAGCTGGAAAAAAAACCCCCAAAAAACAACCAAATAAATCCCAATATGACAAATTTGAGAATAAATTAACTTAATGTTGAGCCTCCAGTTATCTATTCCATAATAATACACAGGTTTAACTAATACCTTTTCTATGGGCATGTGCCACTTCCTTCACTACACATACATAGCCTACGGTCCAAGTTTTACGTGGAAATAATTCTTTGTGTTGCTCATGTCAATTCTTTCCCGAGGAGACGTCAAATTTTAGGCAGTCTGAAACGATGACCTTCATGGGGTTTGCGTACAAACTGCCCATCACTATGGTAACAGAGTATTAGGCACTGTATCAAAATTAGCATCCTACGGATAGGCTGCACAATAGGCACTGGTTATCTGCTGAAAAAAAATAGTCTCTATTGTTTAAAAAAGTTGATTCAGCCTTGCTGCAGGGGAATTTGCAGCTGATGCAGCTTTTTCATTTTTGTGACACTTTGCCTAGCTGGTATTTTGTTAAACTTGGTGGTCCAGCCACTTGGACATGTGCCCTTTCATTTCGATGAGTCAGAGGGCCATTTCGATCGGAACTAATTACCTTCTCTGGGACTCCTTGGCACATCTGGAAGTGAAGTTGGCGGGGAGTGTGGTGGAGCACTCTGTGTGGGTGATGGTGGTGGGTACGTGGCACCCATCAGGAAGGCCACTCTCTTCATGACTGTCAAGGATACCCTGCTGCTGGTCGCCTTCAGGATACCGACCGCTTCTTCGTGAGATATTTCTTCTAAATTTGCATCTCCGACCTGATGAGTTTGATGAATAAAGTCAACAAATGTAAGTT
>KN895578.1:6914-24945 GCA_000934455.1 Apostichopus parvimensis
AAATCCACAAAGAGAGAATGTGCAATTCCAACAGCCAATGCAAAAACCATACATACCAGAATTTAATTTTCAAAAACTCCATCAAGACATTCAGGAGAAACTGGAGCATAAAATATTAGAAGAGAGAAAACCCGACGGTGACTCACAGAATAAATTAGTTGTGAATGGTAAAGAGGGCGAGGGTGAGGTTGACCGTGTAGCCGATGAAAAAGAAGAGGGAGCAGGTATCGAAATTAGTCCAAATGAAAATGATGACAACCAAGGTATTATGGAGGACACCATCAAAAGAAGGAGATTACTTTCGGTTGAATACGGGCAAAGCCAGACTCTCTTAGAAAAATCTAAATCAAATGCTAAACGGAGCGCCGCCATCTTTGATAACGAAGTTAAAAATTCAAATGAGGACATACCTATTGGAAAATGGAAGATTCCAAAGCTTGGACAAGATTTACTGCTACGAATGAAAATATCAGATGGGAAGGGAAGTACGAAAGAAGAGAAATTAGCTATCATCAGAGGAAGAGAAGATTACGAAAAGGGAGCGAGTAAGACGACGGACCGACTGGAACCTCTCAACCAGGAGATGGTGAACATTAACGAAAAATATTCCAAGGAGAATAGTTTCCTGCCCTGGGAAAGGTCAAATTTATTTGCCAATAAGAGTGATCATAGTGAGGTGAGTCACCAATTTAAAATACAGTTTTATGATTATTTTCTTAGAGATGTTACCGTGGTAAAGAAATATATCAAGCATAAACAAATTTTTTGGATTTTGAGACAACCAGTTTTCAAAAAGTGAGTAATTCTGCAAATTTCAAAATTATTGTATAAACCAGAGGAAAACGTAAGAATTATTTGTGGGGGGTGGATAGTCTTGGGTAAAAGCTGTAAGCCAAATCTGCTGTCATAGATTTCTGGGATTCATGGCCATTTTGACTGGCAACTAGTTTGTATCAAAATTGCAGGTTCTTTGCATACATGTAACCAGCTAGCAATTAGTTAATTAATTCTCTTTCTTCCTTTTCGATAATTTTTGCCTCTCTGATTTCCAAATCCACTCAATTTTTGTGATAATAGGTTCTTTTCTCATTTGGTTAGAAAACTTCATTTTCTTTGCACCACATTCCCCCTTTTTTTTGGTACAAAATATGATGAAATATCATTTACAATGTTTGAAGCACATCTTCTGACTCATGTTTACAGGAAAACAGACTCGACGACTATCAATACCTAAGACATCGAAGTCGAAAACTCTTGGATACTTACGGAAATTCCTTGCGATACGTCAACAAGCTATACAACAAAAAATTTGGTTTCATCGCTCGTAAAGTTCCCGCCCACATGGTGCACATGGTAGACGTCAATGTCATGAATGAACTGCAAAATGAGTAAGTTGTTAATCTTCACTTTTGGTTGCTTTTTCCAACTTTCACTGTACTTTTAATTTATCTATTAAGTGATTCTTTTCTGCTGTTTAGTTTTTGTGTTTTAATCTGCGTAGTGGGTTTGTAAACAATTGAATAATAACCCTGTGTTCATAATGCCGAATGAAATTGAGAATTAAGTCTCAAAAGTGATTTCATACCATGCACAGGTCTGTAAGCTTTACATTTCATTTCGTTAAACGTTCATGCTTTTCGAGATTTTGATAGGTACCCGTAGAGGCGGTATGATTCACTTGGTAAATGACTCAAGACACCATCACCATCTCCCTCTCTCCCCCTCAAACCACCCCTCCACCCCTCTGCACCTCACCAACCTCACCCGAGGTATGTATGGTCCATACCTTCAAAATGTAGGTGGCGTACGGTTGTGTTGGTGTTGTTTAGGGGCTTAAACTTTAAGGCACTCTGTTGAAAGTCTGATGCTGAGGGGGCTGCAGCCTCCCTGCAGCCTCTCTGCACTTGATGCAGCCTTGCTGCTGGAGATTTTGAAGCTACTACAGATTTGCTTTTCTGACAGTCTGCCTCGGCCGATTTGCAGAACCATGTAACAATTATGGAATTTCTATATTCATTCGATCTTACTATGAACACTTTGGATTTATGATGGAACTTTAAATGTCACGCTTTTTAAAATTTAGCTGGAATGGAGAATATTTTTACAGAATATTTCTGTGGCAGCAATGTAACCAAAATAGACGATCGTTCACTCTCCGTAGCCGTTGCAAATAAACATTTTCTTCTTTCATCTTTCCAAATATCCAGATTCTCTGAGGAGTTTGACCTGACCTCCTCACATCGTATCCGACATTCCCAAGACATGCAGTTCTCATTTGCGTATATGTATTACATGATGAGTACGCCCAAGGAGGTCAACGCATCCGAAGTCTTCGATGAATTCGACACGGACGGATCAGGGTGAGATAGTCACGTAAAGTCATGTAATGTAGGCCAGTTCATGTTCAGTAAACAAACAGCAATTGTTATAGGCTTATAGAACTTTCAACCCAGTATGGGTACCAGATCTATGTGTCCCTCTGGGAGACTTCACATAGGTTGCAGCCACCAATCGACACCCTGCAACTATATTTACAAGTTACCTCCCAGGTCTCCATTTATACTCCAAAGAGCAGAGAGGCAAATGGAGATAAAGGACATAATGTAATAATCTGACCAGGATTGGATTCATTAGATCACAAGTCTGTTGATTTGTCACCATTACTTCTCCAAATCCATTAAACCCCCCTCCCCTCCCCCTCCCTTGCATGACAGGCTATAATATCAGCTACCAGGCATTGTGTAAACTGGAAGCAATAATTCATTGGTTTAATATTAAGTCAGTATTTATCGTAAAATCATCACAACACTGCGTTGTTTTCTTCCTACAAACAGCATACTGTCTGACCGAGAGATCCGAACCCTAGCGACTCGTCTGTACGAACTGCCTCTGGACTTACAGACTCTCTCAGGCTTGGAGAAGACCATCATCAACTGCTCCAAATTCTTCAAGGAGGAAATAGTCGTGGCAGATCCGGAGAAGCTTGAGGAGTATTACGTCAAAGAAATGGTGTGTACCGGATTCATTCAAAGAATTCATGATTGGTGCATATGTTATCTATGGAGCGTTGTGATTGGTGGATATCGAAAATCTTACAGCAGTTTGTGATTGGTGCATATCAAAACTGTAGCATTTTATGATTGGTGCTCATCTAAAACTTAGCAGTCTATGATTGGTGCATATCTATACACTGCATTAGGTTATGATATGAGCATATCAAAAACCCAATTCCTTAAAGGAATATGATATGAGCATATCAAATACCCAATTCCTTAAAGGACTTCATGATTGGTGAATCTGTTATCTATGGAGCGCTGTGATTGGTGCATATCGAATTCCTTAAAGAACTTCATGATTGGTGCATCTGTTATCTATGGAGCGTTGTGATTGGTGCATATCGAATTTCTTACACCAGTTTGTGATTGGTGCATATCAAAACTGTAGCATTATATGATTGATGTTCATCTAAAACTTAGCAGTCTATGATTGGTGCATATCTAAACACTGTAGCAGGTTATGATATGAGCATATCAAAAACTAGCATTTTATGATTGGTGAATATCTAACACTGTAGCAGGTTATGATATGAGCATATCAAAAACTGTAGCATATTTTGATTGGTGCATATCTAGCACTGTAGCAGTTTGTGATATGTGCATATCTAAAAACTGTAGCAGTTTATGATTGGTGCATATCAAAACTGTAGCACTTTATAATTGATTCATAACTTTATACTGTAGCAGTTAATGATATGTGCATAGCTAAAACAATAGCATGTTATAATTGGTGCATATATAGCACTGTAGCAGTTTGTGATATGTGCATATCTAAAACTGTAGCAGTTAATGATTGGTGCATCTCAAAAACTGTAGCAGCTTATGATTGGTGCATATCTTTCATTTTTTTTTATACCAGTTTATGAACCATGCATATTCAATGTCAATTAGTGCTTTATAATTGGAACATATCTCACCTCCTCTAGCCCTTTCTGATTGCTGTTATTGTAAATTCTTTAATATCATCATTGTCATCCTTATGTCCACAGCCTCAAGTCAGTAAGGCACTCATGTTAAACTGTGGGCCTGTGATCAAGAAGATGGAAGCCAGTGTCGAAGGTCAAACTAAGTACAAGTAAGCTATTTTATCTCACAGTAAATTTGGAATGCTGTGGTTTGATCAGTTCCTTCAACAATGTTGGTAGTCGTGGCGATACAGACGATATATTTACATATATCGTTGAGTTCACAAGTTCCTTCGTTGAGTTCCTTCGCGAGTTCCTTCGCGAGTTCCTGCTTGCAGGAGGATCTAAAATACATACATACATATATATAGTCATGAATAATAAGAAACACTTGGAAATGATAAGCAATGCAAAAGAAAAAAAAATTGGATGTAACCATGGGCTGGTAACTCAAGAGGTTCCTCATTGGAAAGTCTTGCTAACCAAAAATGTCTTTCCTCTTTAATAACCACAACATATTTATATAGAGCTTTGCATAAAGTAATATTTCTCAAAGGTACTAAAATGGGATGAGAGTAAAGTTTAGTAAAACATGGTACATGAAATTATAAAATAGTCAAAGCAAAAACAAAAAATAAGGAAATAAAGAAATAAATAAGCTTAATGAAACTAAAATGGAATATTAAACAAGGGATTAGGCAAAATGGAGGGGAAAAACTATGGATCCTTAACATATATCAGAACAGATTGTTTTGAAACAATCATAAACTTGGGTAAAGAAATAAAGCTTCTACCGCAGGGCTGTCCACATATAATATGAGACGCCTGGTTGGCATGGAAACCAGACTGTAATCAATCTATTAATTGTAATATTTCCCTCAATTATCAGATAATGACAGATCTTATATATTCACTGATCCTTTTGGACCCAGAATAAATCTCACCATTTGCGACATTACACATTTTTCTTTTTTTCTTCTCCAGGTATGAGATAATGGGTGAGGAGGAGATTGCCTTTAAGATGATCAGGACTAATGTATCCCATGTCATAGGTCAACTAGATGATGTCAGGAAAAACCCAAAGTAAGTCCTTATCTAAGACACTTGTCACCCCCACCCACCCCCCCCCCCCCAAGTCACCCATTTCCCCTTCCCCTCCACAATGGTGGATATGATAAATTCATTGTAAGTCCATGTTTTACTGACAGATCGGCAATGACTGGCAGAGTCATGAGATAATCACCCCCCCCCTCCCCAGCCCAGGGACAATTACATCACTGCCTCTCCTTTGAGCACTTTCCATTTGCCTTAAGTTTAATATGAAAATGAGAATATGCTTTTCTTTATCTCATTTCTGGGATTCTCTATTCCCCCTGAAGTCCAAAGCTGTAGCCCCCTGCTGCCCTCTCTGGCCCCCTGTCCCCCCCCCCTCTGGCCTTCCTCTCTTCAGGCTTGATGATTGGTACCACCTCTTTGCAGCAGTTTTACAATTGATGCATTTATAATCAGTTTGTTTGTATCAGTTTTATGATGATGTGGTTGAATTTGTGTGGCAGGACTCACAACTGTCGTGGAACACACTCAGTGGCTTTAGGATATCACTTGCAAAATGATGAAACCTTTTCTACCGAATGTTGCCCTAGAATTGTTCCAAGTCTTCCATGTTGTACATTTTCGTTCTGTCACTCTGTCCGTCCCACAGGAAGTTTGTGTGTCTGAATGACAATATCAACCACAATGCCGAAGGTGCTAAGATGGTCAAGGCCGTCCTGCAGGATTATTACGAAGCCATGTTTCCGATTCCATCCCAGTTTGAGCTTCCCAGAGAGTATCGTAACAGATTCTTGCATATAGACGAACTGTCAGAGTGGTAAGTGCAACAGAAATACGCATCTTCTTTTCGATCTTGCGTTAGTTCAGTTGATTTTTAAATTTGAATAAAGATATTAACCTCAGTAATTGATAAATCTTGGCAATGAAGGAAATATATTCTCACCTCTCACCCATTATTCAAAAGAACAATGATGAAACCCTCTCTCCATCCTCCCCCTCCTCCACCCCTACTCCACTCCTACTCCACTCCTACTATACCCCTACTCCACCCCTCCTCCACCCCTATATTGTAGTGAAGGTATGCAAGTGTACAAATGAAAAAGGAAAAATTAATACTTAAAACTTGTTATTTTCATGTCATATCATATATGCAGTATCTTTCCTTACAACTTGTCAATTTTGAAATGATGAAAATTCTCTTTTATTTTGATATCTCAGGCGGGTTTATCGTGATTGGCTACGTTTTTGGACCCATATATCTCTTGGTGCATTGGTTCTGTTCAGTATTGCTACATTCTGCTCTAACCAGGTAACATTGTACTTTCTCAAACCTCTCTGCTCTATTTTATATTGAAATTGTATTTAGACTTTTAGGTGAAAAATGACAACTTATGTGTCAGGGAAAGTATTTTTGTTATTCCTTATGTTAATTTTTTTTTGTGAAAACAATTATCCATTTAAAGAAGGTCGATACATGTCAGGCTCTGGCTCAGAAGTGCAGGTACCTGTCGAACCATGGTTTGAATTAACCGGCGGCACATGCAGCAAATGCAGTGCCCCCTTCAGTCAAGTTGCTGAAGGTGTCCTCAGATATGATATCAATTATAAAGCTTGGACTCATTAACCAAAACGTATGAGATAAAAGTGTGGAAGAAAATGTGATACGTTCATGTTCTTCTGTCATTTCTTCACCAGTATTCTCTCACTTTGGCAGAAATGCCTAGATGCCCTTTTTAAATCTTAATAAGTGCCTTAGTGCCATTTTGAAAACTGATAAATGACCATGAGGCCCTGTCATCTCAATGAAAATCCAGTGCAATTTGTAAGTTACCTTAGAGAAAACAAAATTGGCTTGTTCCCTTGATCCTTAATTGCTGCCCTTCTCTTCATGTGTCTATAAACATCCTTGAATGTAGATTTCCATGAAATACCACTAATCTAGAAAATTGATTCTTTACACAAAAATCCCCCCCCCCCCCCTCCTGGGCAGAAGTAAGATAAAATGGAAGTGTTTTAAAGGAGGAGCAGCTGTGAATAAGTAAGTAAGTAAAACTTTATTGCTCCATAAAATCGGAAATTTTGATACTCGCACGTTATAAGAAATACAAAAATATATATAAAACTATATTCATAATTACAATTAATAACTTACAAAGGTAACATCAAGTTAAATAGTTAAAGTCAGAGAGCCTACCCATCCAAGGACTAGGTAACCACCTAACGACTCAAATTGCTGTTGTAAAGTTTTATTAAATTTAAATTTTTTTTAATGATTAACCGAGTTGTATCACCGTTTCTCGTCTCCATCTCATCAGTTGGTCAGTTGCAAGAGGAGATGCTGCGGTAGGAGGAGAAAGAGAGTTTGCGGAGATATATCGGAGAGGGTCTTCCATGTATGATGGCGGCGACGGTAATCATAATGGGATTGTGCTAATATTATTGGAAGAATTTTGCACGTATTTTCAATGTGCAGACTTTGCCCAGTGGCTTTCATTCGTTTGCGTCCAAGGATGCGTAAAAAAAAGATGTCCGTGTGGTCGCAGAGCTTTAAAGGAAGCCCGACGATCCAGAAAGATGCCGGGCTGAAGTTAGGATGCAACGTCGGTTCCGTCTCGCAGCTCCCATAGTTAGATAATTTATGAATTTTTCAGATCCAAGCTGAAATGGGTTTTTTTCATGGGGAGTAACTGTTGTGATAGTGATGTAGAAAAAATAGGCAGTGGTGAATTTTAAAATGCTGTGAGAGTACAGTGTACTGCTGTACAGTGTTCTACTGTGCTGTTGTACAATACAGTGGTGTTTACACTGCTAACATCCACCCGTGAAGCAGAGCGTGGACGTCCCTGCATCTTGGAAAGTGAGAAACTCTCGAACTTCCCAGTTGCGCAGTATTTCAAATTAATTCAAAGAAAAGCTTCATTAATAATAGATTTTACAGGTACTTCCTTCAAGCCAGTCTTGTGGAATGGAGTACAACAGCATGTGTACCAATATTAGTAGATAAAGAGTACAGGTGTGAGTACAAGACTGGAGGCATGAGTACTGAATTTTGAACTAGTGTGTTTACTAGATTCTAAGATACCTCGAGTACAAATCCATCAGGGTGAGGTCGAGTACAAATCCAGGGGGCAAGTAACCAGTACAGGCAACTAAGCTAGAATATGAGTACAAACTCACTTAAAGTCTACTTCAAGCACAAACATATCACCAAGTTCCTTAATGTTCATATATCATCATCAAATGACAAACTGTAGTAAATAGCTGTGTAGGACTTTGCTTAAGATTCTCCAAATGTGGAATCTGGAAGAGAAAATTACTAGGAAAACTGAAAAGTTGTTTTATGTGCAGTATGTTAAACAAATGTAGTTACTATCTATATAGAAAAAAGCACCGTTTACTTTTTAAACTGTCCAGACGACAGGCAAGTATCATGTCACATGACATGTCACGTGACACCATCAACGGACCACTCTGCAGTGGACTTTACTTTTACAGGGATATTCTGATGGCCGAATATCTTTGGTTAAAAAAAAAACCTGAACTTTTTTTGTGCATCGTTAGGTCAAGACCACGTCCTAAAAAGTTTGTGTCCTGGGAGATGCAAATATTGAAAGAATTGTGACTTTTTATAAATGCTTCTTTAAGAGATTAGCGCTAATGATGTCGTCATGACGACTGACCTGAAAAAAAGTATTTCTTTCCCTTTGTAAATGTACACATCATTTATACCCTGAGGAAGATGGTATTGATATAACTTGCATAGTGCTTTCTCTGTTGCATTGTGTGCTGTTTGCATAGTGCTGATTTTAAATGAAAAGACAATTGACAACTAGGCAAGCATTCCAAATGTAATGACATTGCAAGGATGAGATCAAGACCATTCTTATATTAGGAATGGCAGAATTTTTTGAATAATATCTGTCATGATGACATCACAAAGGACTACATACTATGATCCATTTCCAGGATTTAGGAAGGGATTATCCAGTAAAATACTTAACATATTAAAACATAAAAAAATTCTCGAGTCAGTAACTAAACAGGGTGCTCGTAACAGTTGTTGGACTTTTATTTTTTTTTCTTTAACTTTTTATCAAAGTATTAGTGAGTCTGTCTGGATGTTTAGTTAAGTTAGTTTGGTTTTATTCTAAATAAATTGGAGGTAACCTTTGTGGAAAAAAGTGGAGTTAACTTATTTTTAGCACATTACGTCAATAGGCTGTCTCTGCATGTGATTTTAAAGAAATGTATTTTGTTTACAATTGTCACAATTATATGGTACAAAGCAGAAGACGTGTTAAATTTTTTGGGGATAGAATGGTAGCTGTAAGAGTTTGTCATCTTTATAAAATAATGTACCTTGGCTTATACACTGATATAGCCTAAGCTACTTTATTCTATCAATAGTAAAAGCCTAGATATATGGTTACTTATCTGAAGAAAGAAAGATAAGTTTCCACAGCCTGAAGAAGGGGTCTAAAATGATTGGAGAGAATTGGTGGCAGAATATATTCATCTTTACAGGGTACATGCATGACACCAATATCAGATTTTTTAAGCTTGGGCATTTTCAATACAAGATCAGAAAGACTGAAGGTGTGTTATTACTGATAATTTTTGGCCATTTTGTGCTCCAGTTGGAGTAGCCAGATGGCCAAATCACCATTGATAAAGTTTTCTACTGCATTTCTAACGACTTTGTCAGAACGGCCTAAAACATCCTGACATTTTAATTTTTGTTGTTGTTAATCCCCCGAGACGTACGCTGACATAAGATAAATCAAGGACCTGTCCCCTAAGATGTCCTCTAAGATAAATACACATGTCTTTTAAGATAAATAGAGGACATCTCCTCTAAGATGTCCGCTAAGATAAATACACATGTCCTCTAAGATAAATCGAGGATATGTCCAGAGAGAGTCTGACTTATGATAATCCTTACCTAGCCTAGGTCTATCTTGATGTGAGAAATTTCAACATTTACATATCAGATGTGTCTAACTTTGCATATAATATTTGGAGCATTCTTTTTTCGTCAGCTGTTAATGATTCAGACATTCATCAGTCTGGCTTCTAGATAGAATAGTTTTTTCATCAAACGGTAGAACCAATAAGAATTCTTGAAAGAAGAATTGGATGTTTTATTCAAAGGTTTTCTTTTTCAATGAAAATGTTTATAATGAGTAAATCTGATAGATTTTTTTTTCTTCAATCAGATGAAGCCTTTTTTTGTTTAATTACTGTAATTATCAAGGTGAATTTGCTTGATTATCTAAGATTTAGTTGCAAATTAATGGCTGTTAGTAATTCTACCTCTATAGTTATCTTCAATCTTAGTTAAACGGTTCCATTGCAAGTAATGTCAGGGGATTCTGAATGAGTGACATAAATTGTCACAAATTTTTTCCAGATTGGTTTTTGTTTCTATTTTGTTCCTTTACCTCTTTTTCTCTCACTTCTGTTTAAAATGGTATCACTCTGGAAATTTTCATATGTATATTTAGCTTGAAAGTTAATATTTTTCATACAAATATAAGCAATATATATATTTCATTCTTGACTTTTTCTTTATTAATTTTTCTTCCTCAGGATGGGTGGCAGCTAGGTGAGGGGGGTATTTAAGTTTCTCTTGTCAAGTTTCATTTTTTGAATTGTTTTTAAACTTTTATTTATTTATATTTTGGCCAGAAAATGAGACACGTCACTATCACTTTCTCTTCTGTTGGTCAATATTAAGTCTAACCCAGATCATTGCAATAGCGTGTCAGGTAAACATGCAGTGAAGTTTATTAAAAGGGATATTCTGTTTGCTGGAGTTGACTATCTGATAAAAATTAATAATTTTAATTTTCTGCATTTTTAGGTCAAAACCGCATCTTTGTAGCATTTTGTCTGGTGGAGATACAAAGTTTTCAAATTTGGTGGTATTTGGTGAATTTATCTGGCAACAACAAAGTGAATGACATCACAGCAATTCAGCTTAAAATGATTTTGATTTCTGTGGGTAGTAACGCATATGTCATGCCATGCCTGCCCACTCTGTTTCTTTCAGATTTTTGAATTTAATAATTTCTAAAAGTAGTTACAAGTAAATCATGAACAGAAAACCGACCGAAAAATTGTAAATTTTAGTATCTTAAAAATAATCTGTTATTTCTGTTATTTACAGTAAGTGTACTCTAAGAACAGATGGAATACAAAACACCTACAAGTAAATGGTTTGGTTATTTCAAGGCTTTTTTCCCTTTCTATTTGAGTAGTTTTAAAGTTATTTCCATTTTAATTTGAAAGTGTCCACAGTACTGACATAAACTTCAACGAGCTCAAATAGCTGAAACTTCTGTTAGTACTTCCCAAGAGTTTCTCATCTTCCTAATTATTCCCCCCAACCTTCCGGAATTTTACGTTAAGGGGAGAGGCATTAAAATGCTTGTTTAAGTTTTGAGTATGATTGAACTTTACCAGATGAGTTTTTTTTCTTCATATCTGGAGTGTAAAGTTGGATCGTCCAATCATCGAATCTAAAGAGATTTGCCTGCCAGGGTTGAATCAAACCCAAAAGTTTCTTTTCTAACAAATTTGTTCATTAATACAGTTTTATATTAAAACTTTTGCACATTTCATTTTTTTGAAACAACTCCATCACTATTTTTATTTTACTACTGAGAAATTTAGAACATTTCCATGTGTGTCAGTTTCTTCTCTGAACTAAACATTCGTAATATTATTTTTTTGCTTTTAAAAATTTCACCAGCTTTACTATCTATCTATGCATGATCTAAAACCTTAACTGAATGGTTAGTCACATACATTGCCAAAGGTGACAGTGTGGTTGTTATCCATACGTTCTACAAGATTTAAAATTTGTCACAATTGTCTACAATATAAAATGTTTTGTTTAAATTGACATAGAAGTGAACATAAAATGTAGCGTTTGAGTCAAACTGCAATGATCTTTTATCGCCAACAATTTAAGTCTATTAATATCAGAGCTTAAAAAATTCCCCAAAATTTGAAGTAAGGGCCAATTTTTATTCGTTCTAGCAAAAATTCTGCTACTGATGACATATGCTTCTTAGTCCCAAAAATGGTGTTGGGAGTAAAAACAGAATTCAATTACAACTGTGGTTTTTCTTGAGAAGTATTTAGAGGCTCAACTAAATTCAATCTTAACTCCACACTACTTTCACAATAATTTGGTCTGTTTGCTACGCTGGGAATTAATCTTTCAATTTGTAGCATTCCAAAAGCAAGAAACTGTTCAAATTGTTGCAAGTCAGATGGTAAATTATATTACCAATTGTGAGCTAAAATAGAAGTAAAAAACATGGCGTGTCTTGATTGCAGCTGCAACAGCAATGCTAGTTTATTTTGCGTTCAGTACATATTGATGACAATGCTACAAATGACGAGGAAACAGAACCATTTAAAATCACGTAACTGCCACATATTAAAGATCTCACTGTATTCTGTGAATAGATGTCCGCTGAGACATCAAGCAAACAGGAATTTCACCTCAAAGCTGCCTTTGGTTTTGTCTAGAACGTTTTGTCGCACAGATATTTTTTCATTTAAGTTTTTGATTTTAAAAAAATCCATCAATTCATGCTTGTACCGGTTTAATAGTCAACTATTCATCACATTTTGTTTCTTTTCTACTTTTATTTTCATTAAATGATTGCATGTCACTGGAAATGTTTGTACATTTTGGAGATGGGTACATGTAATAAAAACTATGGAAACTATTTTTTCTTTTTAATCAAATTTCAGTGTATTGTTCTGCTTTACCATTACGGGCCCTTAAAATTCAGTCAATGATTACCAGTCCAGGGGTGGACTGACAATGATCTGGGCAGGCCCCCTGGAAAAAATTGTCATTTGATTTGAACTCTTTCACTGGGAATTAAATTTAAACATCAGACCCAAGTTGACCTGTGTCCCAATAATAAGTAATCTTAAGAGGAAAAACTCAGATGATGTGAGAATAGTCAAGAGTTCAAACTCAAAAGACAAAAGTTTTGGATTTTCTGCTCTTTTACTCCTTACATTCTGAAGTTCAAATACTAGAGATGAGCAATAGTTCTCAGCAGTTTCTGTGGCAGAGTGGTTAGTGCTCTGTAACAGAGAGTCAGATAAGCTCCATGTCTGCGGTTCAAGCCCAGGTAGAGCCTTTTAATTTTCTGTTCTTGTAACAGGGGGAGTATATTGTAGTTAGGTGAACTCTTGAATATGCAGGTTTGGTACTACCTCGTGATGACCAGTGCTCTTGCCATGCTAAGGGGATTTCACTATTGACCAATTGCTGGAGACGCTTGACCCTGCCGTTAGTATTGTGCCGCAGTTAATGTAGTGATGGATGTCGAAATATTTACTAATACTAAATATTTACCTGATTAATGCGAAGGCTTGTCATGTGTTTATAGTTATGATAGGTATATATATTTATATATATATGTTTAATAATAAGGTTTTCGTCAGTTTCACATGCAATGTGAATCGTATCACTGGGCCGAATGGAAGGCACGCTAGAGCGGTGCATCCTAACCAACACGTGTTCATCGAGTTTAATATTAAACTCGATGCACGTGTTAGCACGGTTGTCCGACCAAACATGCTGAACATTTCAGACACCTGAACAGAATTTGGTGATAACATATTACGTTTCCAGTGGTAACGAGTGGTATATAGGTCATGTGATTGGTGAGTGTAAATTATGATTTTGTATGAGTTATAGCAAGACAATGATATATAATTAGAATTAAATAGCATTTCCAAAACACACTGACCTGCCATCATCGTTAACGTACCAATGCTGTTGCGTATTAAAATCTGTAATGAATTCGTGTAAGGGGACCTAATCCACGATTTGTAGCGTTAACTGTCATGTGATATGATGATTTCATTACCGTACTTCATAATTCTGTCACATTGTATTAATTCTCGGGGCTAAAAATGGTCGGTGATCAGTGTTAACTATGATTCTATGTATAATATTATGTTAGGAGAATCATGAGACATATTAAATGACCAGCATGTTGTTTATAGAGAACAATGGATTTTGTTACGATGCGAACCGACCATTTGGTCCCAAGTATAGATTATGTGGCGATACTAGAGTTATGATGAAGGAGTTGAGGATTAAGGCTATTGGTTATTAATTTTGATTTATTCTAATGTATAGTTTGTTATGGAAGTTAACTCTGAAGAATCACAAGTGTTGTGCATTGTTTCATGTTATAGTAGTACTGATGTGTGCAACCACATATGGCTGTTATTATGTCAGTAATGTATGCAAAGGTTCTTTCCTGCCAATTGCAGGTGGATTAGTATTAGTATATTATTTGTGTGCATATTTGTTTGTCATACAGGTTCTGTGTCATCGCACTTGGTACTGGTAGGCTACTGTAGCCTGTAGGCCACCGTCATCCCAGGTACAGGATCCGCTGCTGTAATGGTCTCATTGGTTTGGTGAGTACATAGGTGGTTCTGTATCATAAGTGGTTTGAGAATCAAGATCCGAAATATTGCCTATTAGTTATTACCTGATGATGAGTGTGAAAAATTTGGACACAGAGGATAGTTGGTTTCCATGATTCTATTTTGTCATTCTTTAACCTGAAACTCTATGTATATTTTACTGTATAACATAGATTTAAGGTTCATTAAAATGTTATTGTACCACTGTTTGATATTAAGAGAAAGTGTTTCTTCAATGATAGTTAAGCTTAATGTCTTCCTGTCATTTGGAACATGGGTAAACAACTAAACATTACAAAGTGCCCCATGAATTTAATGGTAGTCCCATGAATTGTATGGTAGTCCATGTAATCTGTATTGTTGTTGTGACATATTACCATATAGTAACATCATTCATGTTAAAGATACTTTCAGTTGTAACATGGGAAAGTGTTATTTTGGTGCTCATTTTGATTCATATTTGATGTCATTGATATTTTATGGATTGATGGGTCATGATAGTCTAATAGAATGCCATTTCAGACTGGTTAATGGGTCACAGCAAATGGTCTGTGGTGATCTCATGATAAATTGTGAGGTTGCTATTTCATGTGCTATACTTTCCTTTCATTGCATATATGCATTAGTAAATGCGTTTGAACCAATGTTCTAATCTTGTGAGTTGTACTCCCACCCAAGAATACCGACAACTCATAGATTGATCATTATGAATAGTTATGGGATGGTCATTTGGATAATTATTATATTAATTGTTAAATCATCGTTAATGGATGTAGAGGTGGTAATCTAGTGCCCCTGCATCTTGGTATTCCCAATATTTTACTCTCATATTTTGAGGTGTATGGATAAATAACTCAAGTTTATGCACATGACCAATCCTTCTGTGTGACATAAACAAATAAATATCATGTTATATTGTTGTACATGTTTCTAATCCTGTGCTCATATATATTTTATTTCACATACTTCAGAGGCTGTTTCCCTCGGGTAATAAATCGACAGTAACTCTAATCTCTGATGTCGCCCTCATTCTAACCGACGGTCTTACCCATCTTGTCTTCTTCCTTCCTTGGTGCCCGTCCCTTCAATACAGGTAAGAAACGAACTTTATTCATTGGGAACCAAAATGGTATACTCGGTAGAAGAAATAATTTCTATGTATACAAAAAAAAAAAAGTTTCATATTTTTTCCATTATTAATACATTCATATTTATTTTTCATAATATATTCCAATCAAGCTGCTAGATCACAAGAAGAAAAATCGATAAATTAAATTGCATCTTTTTGGACACTTAATTTCAAATTCCCTCAACTACAGAATTTTGTTGGCATTTAAAAGGATCTTCTGGTGGCTGAAGTTGATTGCAAAAATAGCAAAGTTGCTGAAACTTTTGGTGAAACCACATCTTTATATCATTTTGCGATATTTTGTGATATTTTGAAAATTCATCTGGCAACAACAGAATGGATGTCATCAGGGCACTTCAGCTGAAAAGTCTTTGTTTTCTTGATAACATGTCCATCATTTATCCATACAGGAAAAGAATATTTCTACAAAACAGATATACAATTAGAAAATTCTAAGTACAGAGAACTTTGACAATTAAGCAAACATTCCATATGTATCAGGTTTCAAGTATACACCAACAAGAAGATTATCATAGCCTAAGTAAAAGTTTTGAAGAGCATTTGCCTGATGGCATCATAGACACTGCTACTGTGATCCAGCTCCCTGGAGTAGTAGAAAGTTAAGCCAGTCAATATAGGTGACATTCAAGCAACCATATCTCCAGTACATTGTTTGTCACCAGAAAATCCTGAAAGCTTGAAAGTCAACATGCTGAATTCTGGTAAAAGCACAAATTCAATATTTAGCACTGAAGGCCTTGTCATCCACTACTGCTATATGAAGTATCCATTCACACAATTAATGTGAGGTTACTTTTACGTTATAAAGTTTTGGCCATCCTCAAAGGCTAACCACATTAGAATTTGATATGGAGACAAAGTTTTTGTTTAGTATCAGACACAAATGTTTGAGCAATTTTGACTTCATGAAGTAGTATGCCTTTTTAATGGAATGCATAATTGTACTTCGAAATATCCATTAACAGAAAATAACGATAACACCAAAAATGTCTGCTAACTTTTCCAGCAAAGTTTTATTCAAAATGGCAACTTCTTTGGAGGGAAAAACCAACTTAATGTTCAATGATTTAATCATCATCAGGTGCTTAGCACTTACTCAAGACTGATGGAAAGTTGTGTTCATTTATGCAACAGCTTAACTACTGTATGCTAATTAATTAATTTACATCTCTGTACAATTTGAATATTCATGACTTTTCAATTTCCACCGACCCAGTTGGGATGATTTTCATAACATACAGTCACAGTCCTTTCATGTCACGCTTTCAAGAGACATTACGTGGAGAAGTTTCTCCTGTTTCCATTGTTTCGGAACAACCGTTTGTATTGTCAGTATAATTACCGTGGAGTATGATATTCTTAAGAGGAAAGTGTAGAGTGGTTGTAATGTTAGAAATTGTTCCAATCTAGCTGACTCCAAATATGTAACTTTTCAACAGTTGTCACATTTCTGAAAGTCAATCAATATAGATATTAATATAATATGTACCAGCCATATTGACAAAAAATGAAATTAGAAAGACTTCCAAAAATGAACTAATTGAAATAATTTTTAAGCCTCTGGCAAACGTATAAAGACTTCGAACTTTAACTAAAAGTTGGCTACTTCTTGGTAACCAACTAGACTAGATAATTTAGGTCCAAAATGAATTTCAGTTTGAAAAATTTGCTTCAGAAATCTTGAAGTAGAATCATAATAATATATATATTTAAATTTTCATGATGTTTATTATTGTCTCAATGCAAAACGATTTGATTTGATCAAAATGTGTTGCTCAACACCCAAACAACTTTTGTTATGTTGTCTGTTTAAATCCATTGTTACACAATGGTACAATCACACCAACTCGAAGGTTTTTCTGAGAAATGTGGAATGGACAGTCTTCTGTTTGGTATAATGATGAAATCATCTTGGATGGTTCAAATCTTTCTTGAGAGTTACATCTTGCGTCGCAGTGACTTCCTTGGACTGGCCATCCTATTATCACAGATACCAAACGGTTATATCCAAATGAAAATACAATTTCTATGAACGAAAGAAACATTTCTGTCACATCTTCACGTAAACGGAAATTTCAAAAGGATTTTTGCAAGCCAAGTTTTTGCTGGCTGCACAGCCTAGATAGGGGGTGGATAAGGAAAAGAGTGCTGAATTGTAAGAAATTCATTTGATGTCACCATCATGCAAAAATGGTTCAATTTTTGTTGGCTTTGGTGGTTGTGGGATCATTTCCCTCAACTAGCAGTGGCACCATTTTCTACTTGACATCAGGAATATCTTCCAGACATAATCCATTTCAAATAATTCTTTATTCCTTACGAAGATTTCTCTGTCCACTGATATCTACCCTTAGGTATAAAATCTGCAACTGCTGCACTGATTAACCTGC